>JAVDBV010020412.1:9284-20918 GCA_032619315.1 Piper longum
TGATCCAATTGGATCATTTACATTTACGTGTATTTTGGCCAACGAGGCCGACGACGTCCCATAAAATTATAATATTGATAGTTGATACAAATGACGCATGATCCTCAAAACTCTGCAATTTGACTAACAGAGTTGCAAGCGTGCATGCCATATCGTGCTTGGTACAGACAATATATAACATTTCAGCGATGCTTGGAAAGAAGATTCCGAACTAATCTGATCAACACCTAATTGCAGCATGGCCATTGCATTCGACAAAATCTCGAGTTTATGAATCACTCAGGAATAAGCGTCCAGTTTACGAGTTATGCAAGCAAGAATTTTATGTATTTGATCTCCGGTGCAGTAGGATTAATCATTTACGAATTATCGAACCTCATTACAAATTAAAGCGTTTACGATCAAAAAAGTCAGTTAATGAGTATGATTAGAATCTGCAAATTACATGAGAAATTAACAGCGCTCTGTGCTGAAGTTCAAAAGGGTAGGTGTAGAAGCAGGATACATACCTTGTTGGGTTAATCCCACATCCCATTTGGAGGCAACCGGTGACTTGTATATAGGCTAATGGGAATGCCTTAATTCTTAAGCTAGCTTTTGGATTAAGAGAGGCCCATGAACCTGTTGCAAGTCACTTTTGGGGCCCGAAGGGCCCAACATACCTCCTCCTGTATTGCAGGATAGATCCAATAGATTCGTCCTTGTTTGAAGAGAAGCAAAGAGCTGATGAGTGACGAAAATAGTGCAGAACCCAGAAAAGATGGTCCAACTTGATGAAACTCTTATCTTCATCCTCTCTGATTATCAAACACTCAATTACAGTACTGATCTCTCACATTAAAACAATCTCAATCGGCGATGAAACGGAATAATAAGCTACGAGAGCGCAAAGAACAGGAGGAAAAAGAAGAATGGAGGATTAGCAGTTGGCAATTAACAGCGAAGGGGTACAACCAGAGTGGTTACTCTTCTTATACATGCACAGGATCTGGACTCGGTACGTAGAGACGTTATAAATAAATGCCATACTAGCATCTTCAACCATTTAGAGTCTCTAAGTAATGTATGTGTATGGCACGTCTATTTATTTTATTTTATACTACGAAATATAAAACTAGTATCTGTTTATTATGGGCATCAAATTATTATACATAATATTAGTAAATATAGAACTCTGGTTTGATTTGAGGGAGGTAAGCTGGTATAGTGTAGCTACTGGCCGAACTAAGCCGAGATCGGGTCAGCTCCCGTTGATTCGTGCAAATTGCAACAATATGCTTATTGACCTTCATCTTCCATCTATTTTTTTTATCCCCCTCAAATTAGTTTACATTTTATGAGGCTGACCATTTAACTAAATTTATTTTTGTAAACTTGAGGGTTGAAATTGGGATTCATGACAGTTTGAACTTAGCTGTACCACCAAAAAATCCCACGCTATGACAACAATAAGAAGTAAGATTCTTGGACGAATTTGCAAGTTAGTTGACAGAAAGATGGGTTTGTATGTTTCAACCACCATTGTCAACCGACCCTTTAAAATATGGAATAGGTATTACCTCATGTGGTCTGTCGAGAGATGAAAGAACTCGCGACCAATAGCGCCTTCATCATTTCATTTGTAGCTTGCAGGTATTCTCAACCATGACTCCCATATTGTCCACGGCACTTCTTTGTCACCAGCTCCAAGCAACTGCTTCCTTCCCCGATACAAGCGAGTGCTAAGAGAAGCAAACTTCTCCAAATGAGAGTGAAATTTGCAAAAATAGCAGCTGATATTGTTGTCCTAACAGACAGTGAAGATTATTCGACCTAATACTTCCAAGAAGGATGAAGGAAATTATTCATAGCTCTAGCCATAATCCCACCATCCAAACCCGATGACATTCAAATGGTGGTCAACTGAAATTAACATTTCGAGCAGAATGTTTAATTAATTCGATGCCTGATCAGTGATCTGGAAGAATATAGACCCAATCAATCATTTAATTAACGGTTGATGGTGAGAGGAGGGCCACGGAGGTAAAATCCTTCAAAATTCGGCGTCGATCATAGACGTCGATGCAGGGGTTTGAAGGCAAATAATAGGGAGGCCCGTGCAGTGAAACAACCAAATAGCAGAGAACTCAGGAATGCTTCCTTTTTCTTAATAGTTTGTTTTTCAAAAAATAAAACATATAAAAAAAATCTTATATTTAATATTTTCAAAATAATTTCACACATAATACTTTCCCACGAAACTCTTGACTGTTCCCCATGTATTCCGTTTCAGTTAAACCCTCCCCACATAACCCTATGTTTTCCCACATCACTGTCTGGTATAGACTGGTTATTGTTTATTAGCATGGTCGATCAAACGCCCCTCCTTGCATCTTGCATTTCCTTACAATGTAGGTTAGATTTAATCTAATTGTTCCCATAACCAATTTTCTGCAATGTGAAATCTCCATCGTCTTGTCCGAAGCAGGTATTTTCCGTTACAAGGCAACACCAATACCTTGTGTATAATGACATCCAAGAATACGGACTTCTTCACTATATGCCAATATCTATTCAGATGCACGGCTCTATGTCACCGACAGGTGAATCAAAACAAATAAAACCGTCTGAATTGTGAATACTTACAGAGAAGTTTTCTACTATGTACGCTAGTTAAACTTCAGTTTTACATGACACTTCTATTATTCATTCAGCAACCATTGCAACATCCGGCTTTCCCATGTTATCTGTTTGACATCTGGGACAGGTATACCTCTTTTTAAGTTCCTGGACTGCCGCCGCAAACTGTTGTTCAGACTCTGCTATCTGCGTGCGCCAGTCAAGAATCAAGAGGCAGGAGCAAACAGAGCTTTTTTCCTATGTATATTTCAAATTCGATAAATAAAAGAGAAGATTCCATGTTCAGAATAAAAGGATATCTTGCCAACTCCTGCAACTCTTTCATTTCCTTTGCAATGGATTCCACGAGAAGCAACCTCTTTTCCAGATCTGCTACCTCCTGTAGCACCTGCGAAACAGACCTCCATAGTACCATTTAGACAATGACTAATCAGCGCAAATTACAATAGCAAAGTTATGCATTCAATTGATTTCTATATGCATATCAAGGAATGCCAACCAATCTCGATTATTCTTTCCAGCATTTCATGGTGATCATAACTTCCCCACAAATCAAGTTGCTTATTTTCAAACTCAAACTTGCAAATCAATTTAAGTATGATTTTCAGTCATTATGTATCACGAATATTAATGAGGTTCATCTGAAACCTTGTTATATGTGTCTTGCTCTTCCAAGTATTCAAGCTCCAGGGTATGAGTCTGACTGCGAACTAAAGCAATTTGATCTTCCAATTTCTTCAATAACTCCTGACCATCAGACATGAACTCCACCGCAGTGTCTGCACATTAGAACCAAAAGTGCACAGCATTTAACTCTCTTAATTTTCCAGCTCAAGATAAAGCATGCAGACAGAAAGGTCAATGATTTCAACTGTATTCACATTATAAACTTGTATCAGGAAAAAGAAAATCACCATGCTGTGGCTTAAACTTCAAATTTGTCAACTGTGATAAGCGAGCCAGTAGTGGAATTATTGAAAAAAACTAATTGTAGCATAAATTAAATACAATATTGACCCTCTGTAGATAGCTTGTCATGCCCAGAAGCGGGGAGCCGTTGGGTGTCTTTGGAAGATGCATTCCTGATAGCCTCATAGAATTTCCTACAGAGGAGAAAAGGCCATAAAGTTGGACCATATAAAAATAAAGATTAATCACATGAAAGAAATAAAAAAGGTCTTCCAAGCAATAATAAAATGAATATCTTTATTTGAAGGAACACCAGAAGTACATGAATGAATCATTATGAAGCATTCAAATAATCTATTATGGATAATAGTTCAGCTAAAGAACAAACAATCTGGTATACAAGATACTTGATTTGCATCTCATAGGTAGAAAAGAATGAAATTTTCTTGTAAATCCAGAAATTCTTTAGATCAGGCCTCAACCAGTTGAGACGTGAGTAGAGGTAGTTTTTGGGCATATGCAATAAGAACTCAAACAAGAGAAAATAGTAGAAGCACCAACATAAAACTCACCACAAGTTACATTTCACAATGAAGGCTTACATAGAAAAGTATGAAAGTCTAAACAAATCCACGAGACAAAGCAAAAAAACCAAGAGTCACCTTATTTCCTTGTTGAAGTCACTCATCTTGTTAATGAACTCATCCCTATGACGGTACAATAAACACAACAAACAGCCGAGACTTCAGTAGCAAAAGTGGCAGCTAATATTGCAAAAATCCAATGCATTATATAACATAACAAAAATAAGCACAAGTATAGTAAACAATTGGGAGAGCATAAAACGGGAATTTTCAATAACCACAAAGAAGAGATGAAATTACGGTCGAATTACATACCGCGTTCTGTCTTCTTCATTCTTCATGATAATCGGAAAATAGCAGATAAAAAGTATAATCAAATTAATCAAAATGTTATCATAGATAGATATATAGACATACATACATGATTATATAAATAAAAAATCAGAAGCTTCCAAGAGCGGGCATGAGGGGGAAAGAAGGAGAGGAAATCCACCTTGAGTGAGGAAATCTCTGACCCGATCTTCGAGATTTCATCTTGCAGCAACAAAATCCTGCTCTGCTCCCACATTGCAACACAGATCACAAACCAATCAATTAATCACAAACATCGAAGAACAAAACAATGTTTGTCCGGAATTCGACACCTCGTGGGCAACGACAGCGGCGTCGGAGTGGGCGAGCTCAACCTCGGCGCCGCGCAGCTCCCGCTCGGCCGTCTCCTTGGACCTCTTCGCGGCCTCGAGGCGGGCGTCGGCGGCGTCCAGCTCCGGGGCGAGCTCCGCCGCCCGCTTCCTCAGATCCGAAACCCTCCGCTCTGATGGGACGCGAAACCCTGATGAGGAGCGACGAGCCGACCGAAACGATGTGAGATCGGAGACGGTGATGCGTACCTCCCTGAGATCGCTCTTCGGCGAAGTGGCGGATGAAGGTGAGGAGGTTCTGCCGGGGGTCCGCCGCCGCCATGGCCGTGGAGCTCGCCGGGCCCGGCGTCTCGTAGTGTCCCGGCAACGGTTTTCCCGCCAAAAAGCCGGGTCTTTCGGAGGGTGAGTAAATGGGTCTGTTTTCAATCTAAGCCCATAAAATATATAGGCCCATTGCCTAGCCGCGGTTACTCAAACATTTATCATTTTTTTTTGAAAGGCAATCCCCCCTAACTTAACACACTACACTAACCTTAAACATCACTTTGTTCATCTCCCGTTTGTTATATTTGATTGAACTTAATCATAATAATTAAGAGTGTCATCTTAAAATATATTGGTTGAAAACAGGTGCAAATCGATCAAAATGATTTGAGTCTGCTCGAGTTTAATTCTTTCGCCTTCGAATTTGAGTCGAGCCTAATAGTTTATTTATACCCAAAACTATTATATGACATGATTTTATTTACTATTCTTTTTATTTTTGACGTAAAAATATTATACTTAATATATAATATCATGCTTCAAGTAGAGTTGAATCGAGCATTGCCAGAACTTGGTTTGATCTCAAGTCAAACATCGACATAAGCCACATTATATAAAAAGTCGAATTTTGCGAGTTTTTAGCACCCTTGAGTGACAAGAAAGTAGCTATAGATTTACCATTTTTATGTGTGCTAGGAAAGTAAAGGTTTAATGAGCTCTAAGGCCAAAGTAGAGGTGAGTCCAGCAAAATTGCTAGGGCTTGACTCGTAGTTTGTTAAGATGAGCAATTGAAAATATGGATAAAATCAAACAAATAAGAGAAATAGAATGTGATCGGTATTAAACATTATGGATGAATTTGTCATCTAAAAATGATTTTCTCTTGACATGAGTTTCTTGGCCTTCTCATATGCCAACGTCAAATAACTTCTGAACCTCACCAAGTCCAATCTCACATCCTCTTGTCTCAAACCGAGTTGTGTGGTTCCGACCCTTCTTCACAAAAGACTAGGGGTTCTTCAACACTTCATCATCCCTATCAAACTCCTCGTATAAAGTGCTCTTCTAAACATTGATCTTATACTCCATGTATTCCAGTCCAACCTCCAGAGCAGGGCTGCCAAAGCATACATTCGCTGCCCACTCTAGTCGGAGGGGAACCACTTGTATGAGAACTGCAGCAGCCTTCAAAAATAACAAATGAGTCAGACCGGCTCCATGGCTCCTATAAGAGGATGGCTCCCACTTATCAATTTATGTGCCCTCCTCGACGAGATGTTTAAATTGTGCTCAAATACGTATACTTTGAAACCAACCTCTTCTGCAGCCCTCACAAGCTGGGCCTGGTTCAAAATCACCTGACCTACAGTGCCAGTCCGGGCCAACAATACTAGCTGTGGTCGGTCGACCCGCATAATTAACATTGGCGATATCAATGCTGGTGTGGTTTAGAAACTATCTTGTAGGAGTTGGAAGGTTGAAGGTAAAAGGTTGATGAAGAAAGATATATATGCATCTCCAACACGGCCTGTCACGGGGCTGATTGTAGGGCTAAATTTTTTCGATCCCAATCAGACTTGCGCGGTGTATTTCCCTCTTGGAAACACTCAGCCTACACCAATACGCAATATGGATCAACTCACCGGAAGCAAACTCCAAACACCACACCTGTGTTCGGTCACAATTACGCAATATCGAGGTTACGATCAAAATACTACAACACCACCCCACTCGATACCACAACTCCACTTCAGCCTTCACTTGATCACGCATGCTTGCTTCCCACGCCAACGCCTATACAGTGTTCCTGGATACTGCTATTCCTACCGGTACACTGTCCCGAGAACCAAACAACACCAAACTCCAAACTACCTGACCACTCCACATACCAAAATGTGTATTAGCAATCAGTTCTCACAACCGTTGTTTTGCAAACTTCGACCACAACTTAGAAACAGAAGTTCCTTGTCTACAAACGACAACCAACAAATAAAAAGATTACAAGCACTCTACTCTCCCTTCAAGCATTTGCTCGGTTTGTGGATAGCCCTCACAGCCTCGCCCCAATGTACCCACTACAATGGAACTCACAATGATTACTTCCCACAAGCAATCCCTCAAGTCGTCTCTCACAAATCGACTTGATTATATGCAAACCTATCAAACAAGACTAGATACACACCACAACGTATACCTTGATTCCGGCAAATCAGCAATGAGGTTCCAGTCCTTCCCACAAGCATTGGCTGCAGCAACCTCATGAATCTCCTTCTCTCTCGGTTAACTCCTCTCACCAGAAGTCTCTCACATTGCTATCCTTCTCCAATTCTAGAAGAAGTCCCTGCAATATTCGTCCCTTGCAGATTTATATAAGCTCCACGTCCATACATCTTTCCTGATTCCAGATAAATACCAACTAGTCGACATCTTTATCTCCAAAGATTTTGCCCATATCCACCACGTCCAGGTTTATTAACACGACCCTCATGATGTTTATCTCTAGAAGATCTCCTTTGGATTCTCAAAAAGTATGTCTAAGACTTGATAAACCCGTCCCCTGATGTTAATCCAATTCTCCAAAGTTAGTTGCACAAGATCACAATCTTCACCAAGATCCGATCCTCCGAACTCTAGCAAAACTCCTTGGCCGTACCACTGGCTTCAAGCTCCACCTTTGGCTCGACCAACTCCAGCACTCGACCACCAATGTCAACCCCTTGGCGCCTCTAACAATTTTTGGCCCAAGTCCCGATAGAAATCCTAGTACTATTAGGACTCTTACTACAACTAGAATTCCTAGTGCCGGTAGAATTCCATAACACTTTAAATATTGATCGAGTCCAGTAACATGATCGGTACACCAAATACCGCTCCATGCACCAAAACATGCTATCTCCCGACACTTTGTATACCAGCAATCTCAGTCATCTCGACAGCACCATGTACCAAGGATTGGCAACCTCTAACTAAACACGGGTTAGCATTGGTATATTGTTTCCACCGCTCGGATAGCCACTGCTACCCCTCATGGACTCTGAGAATACTAGTAACAACACCTAAATCGTAGCTCCCAACGACACCCATGAATTAGGGCTATAACAGTAGGATATATCTGATGGACGAAACATATTGAAAGAGAAGGGTTGATAGATGGTGAAAATGATGAAGAAGCCGGCTCAGATGTTCCAACTTAATGAAACTCTTATGATCTTCATCTTCTCTAATTACCAAGCGCTCAAACACTGACCTCTCATGTAAGAACACACTATCGGCCCTGAAAAAAAGAAGAGCTTCTCATTGAAGCAATGCGGAAGAACGAGAACGAGGCATGAGAGCACAATGCATACGAACAAGAGCAATATTGGCGAACGGAGAAGAACGTGCTCAAATATAATCCCAACATTGGCCATGAAACTTAATTTTGATATCTTATATTATAAGAGTAGATCACATTACAATGTCACATTCATCTTCAACCATGCATCGAAATTTTTATAACTGACTTTTTAAATATGCATGCATCTTGTATCTTACTAATAGTTCTAAACTAACTATAATAGTTCTCTAAGTTATTTTTTCGATTTTTATTACACTTACCACTTAACTAAAATTTATATTTATAAACATGGGATCGAAGTTGGGATTGAAGACAGATTGAACTTAGCGGTTCCACCAAAAAATACCAGCAATAACCCAGAAGATGGCTAAACAAAGTTTAGACGAATTAGTAACTTGATTTTTTAAAGTAAGTGGATTTGTATATGTTCTCAACTGCCATTAACAGCCGACTATATAAAAATCGATACCCGTCATGTGGAGGGATGAAAAGACTTACAAGCGTCGGTGGCTTGATCATTTGTAGACCATGTCCATGGCACTTCTTTGATTTCTTGTCATATATGGTTGACCATTTTCTGCAAACTGCTTCCTTCCTTGATACAAGCGAGACCCAACAGCATCAAACTGCACCTACAGATATAATAAAATTTGTAAGGCCAACAACAGATATTATGATATAGTCTTAGCATACAATACAGATTATTCGATCTGATGATTATAAGGAAGATGAAAGACTTAATCATAGCTCTGCACAGAAGTCGCCATCTAAGCTCAATGACATTCTAACACCTCATAAAAATTAAAAAGATGGCACCGTTTAAATTTAACTAGCCAATTGCGTGAGGTACGCTTGAAATTCGTTGGAGTCTTGAACCTAGGTTATCAAGTCAACACACAGGGTTCATCAGTAAGACAATATACAAGTAGAAATTCTAAATTAAGTAGGGAGTAAGAATTAAACAAAAAAGTTTCAGTAAGATTATATATACTTAACTAAAATTTATTAATTTTACAATCAAATCAAATTATAATCTAAATTAATTATTTAAAAATTCTCATATACATTTTTAATAAATGGCGATTAATCCAAAGTTTCTGTTTAAGTTGTACCCTCCCTACATAATGTTTTGTGTTAGCAGAAGACTCCACTGACTATAATTTATTTGCAAATTGTTGATCATGCCCATTCAAGCAAATGTATTTACTCACAACATAGATTGACTTTTATCTATTTTTGTTATAGAGATTTTCTGCAATCAGGAACATCCAACGTCCTGAGAAGATATAATTTTTCAGTTCAAAGCAACAACAATACCTTGAGTATAATGTCTTATCGATCAATGCCGTCTAAATACGATTATCTCTTGAAACGAGTTTCTTGGCCTTTTCATATGCCAGCTTCAAATAATTTTTGAACCTCATTAGGTCCAACCTGACATCCTGATGTTTCAGAAACAAAGTTGTGCAGTTCCAACCCTCTTCACAAAAGACTCGGGCTTCTTCAACACTTCATCATCCTTATCAAACTTCTCGGCCAACGTGCTCTCCTTAACACCGATCTTATACTTCATATATTCCAATCCAACTTGTAAAGCAGGGCTGCCATAAAATGCATGAGATGCCCAGTCCAGACCTAGGGGAACCACTTGTATAAAACTGCACCGGCTCTTTAAAAGAACAAATGAGTCAGAGCTGCACCATGGACCTCTACAAGGTCATGGCTCTCACTTCTCAATATGTAGGCACTCTTCAATGTAATCTTCTTGTTGGCCTTAAATATGTGCACTTAGAAACCAACTTAAATATATATGGCCTTAAATATGAGTTGATGATCTGGTGGGAAGTGAGCTCATTTAGGAGATGGGCATATTCAGTGAGCCACCAAGGGCGAATGCGGGCAACCACTAGGACAGGAGCCTGATTGTGCCCAAATACGGTTCTTGTCGTCACGAATGGCAGCACAAAGCTGTTAGCTAAGTCGTGGTAGAAGTTGCCAATGTACCCATGGTTGCTGAACACAATTGCCGGTGCACCGTTCCATACTTGGGCACTGGTGGGATGCCTCCGTGGAAGTGACCGAAAGGCTGATTTCTTCGATCCTGGACATGGCATCCGATTCCCATTTTCGCGGCATGGACGGATCTTTTGGACCTTAGTATGTTGGGTCTGGCCCATTAAGGAGAAGGTTGAGTTTGATGGGCTCTTAATTGTTGGGCCATTGAGCACGCAAAAACCATATCTGAAGTGTTTCAAATCACATATGATATCTCGTGAAGCGGGTGGTGACACCGGCGGACTACCTACATCCAACACACTCAGTAGTTTCTGCAAGATTTGAAGTATTTTAATTTAATAACCAATAAAACTACTTAAAATTATTTTGCAGGAAGATAAAAGAAATACAGCCAATGATGTGATTCAAGTAGGGTTAGCCCTTGCTCAGTTTAAATCAATTTAGATCGACGTTTGATTTGTAAAAATTCAATTCAAAGTTCAACTTAAGCCTAAATGAAAGTGAGATTTTTTTGTTCCTTCGACTTAAAGTTTGATATTTTGAATAAAAAACATATTTTGAACATTATATTTGCTTCTAATCATGAAGCATAGCAAACTAATGAAAGAGTATAATCATCGTCATCTGCATGAGCCCAGAGAATTAAAATTGGGGTAACAAATTATTTATTTCCACTTCATCTTGTGTAGACTATATCAATGCATAGCTCCAATTTTCTCATATTATTTTTTCTTATCTCAATTCATGTTCTTTTAGGCCTCTCACATTTTTTTTTAATACACTAGCAAAATGACATGCATCTAAATAAGGTCTTTGCCCATACCCAAACCAATGCAACTTGTGTTCTTTTACTTTCTTCTCAATTAGTACCACCATTAATTATGTATGTATGACGTTTGAAATTTGATTTGCAAGGGTTTTTCCACACATCTATCTCAATATCGCATGTATTCTTATTTTATCAATTTACATTTGTTTTGTTATCCACAACACTCTCTTACGTAAAGTATTACTGTGAGGAGCTTGTTTATCACACCTCAAAAGATGCTTTCTATTTTAGTCGTGCATTTCTGTGTTTGACATCCTCATTAATGTCCCCATCTGTATTTAGCATAAAGCCAAAGTACTTAAATACTCTTTTTGTAGCAACTCATAATTCTCTAAATAGATAAAAAAACTCTCCTCCTAATGATATCACTAAAATTACATTTTATGTATATTATTTTTGTTCGAATAATCCTTAGGTATTGCGATTCTATGGTAT
>JAVDBV010020466.1:2334-13345 GCA_032619315.1 Piper longum
CCCCCCCCCCCCCCCCCCCCCCCCCCCCCCCCCCCCCCCCCCCCCCCCCCCCCCCCCCCCCCGACTTTGTATAGATTATAGTAATCATTGCATTTGTAAAGTCACCATTTTAGATGTAGGGGAGGTGGTTCCTCTCTTATAGATCGGAGTGCTCATTCAGAAGCCTTAAATTTAAGATCCATCCTATGTCATAATTATGCGTGCATTTTATGTAAACCCTCTAAGGTGTCCTTCTTAAGCCTCTCGGGGGATTGAGATCCGCTCCCGTAAAGTTTGTGCACAAAAGTCCAACAAGTAGTTTTCTGAATTATAATATCACAATTTAGCCCATCCCTTCGGGCCGAATCGAGGTGTTAGAGTAACAGAATCCTTGTCTGGAAAACAGAGAGGTTGTAGAAAACCCAAGTGAAGGTAGAAATATTGGCAGAGGGAGGGGAATACAAAGGCAATGAAGAAGTCAGTATAGCGAAGATGAAGGGTGTCAGACGGTTAACATTTTTGTTCTATTGAAACAAAATCAAATTGAAATGGCTTAATTTGGTTTGATTTGGTTGCCAACCATTTTTTGGCTATTGTTTAGTTAACCGAATAAGAACATTTCGGCTACATCGATTTCTGGAAACCAAACTGACCATCCACATAGGCTGCCCTAGCATGGCCGTAGGTAGGAAGTGTCATAAATACATGAATCCATGGTGGGAGTGTCCTAGAGAAAACCAAGGTCCTGTAGGATGAGGAAGTAGCATATTGTACACAATGCTACATATCTTGGTCACCTTTATTTGTGTAACACCCCAATTTTTGTTCTCCTAAGAGTTGAATTAGAACTGCTACAATCAAGTCGAGTCGTATCTAAATTAATTAATCTGTACAACTCGAATAAGAAAATGGATCAAAACAACCTTATTGGCATCTTGAGAATGGAAGACATTATTAATTATACATGAAAATGTATTAAAAATATATAAAAACATGAAATAAAGCAATGGTGCACTGAGCACAATTGTGTGTAGCATCTATTTGTCCTTCCACCAAAGCCGACCTAATACAGAGGAATGCAAGACCTACATATATAAGAAAACGTTAGTAACAAATGTGACTAGTCCAAAAAGTAATTAGTACAAGCTGCCAAGTGAAAACTTATTTCCACGAGGAAAGAAAAAGTGTATATACTCTCCATGGGAACACTCAAAGGGCACCTACTGAGGACCATCAAGCTACAGAATCTACAGCATCCAAAATTGAACTTGTGTTGTGCCACTCTTGATAAATGCCTCTCTTAGCAATAGCTGGACCCACTTTTGAGAAAAGAATACATATCCTAAGCCCTTTCCAAACCTTCATATAACTCTTGGCCCATAGCACAAAGGTTGAGTACTCTCAGGCAGTCACCTTCATCACCTTTTGATACCACAAGTCTAGACATGCGTTGTATACAATAGTACCTGTCTACTCTGTGCTTCTCTGGGTATATGGAAGCTCAAGATGTAGAGATGTCAAGATCCCTCATAAATAGAACAACCCTCTCGCCAATTGAGAGCACGATGTGACCTATGTATGCACATGCTCACGGCATATGCGAGATCGAATACACCAATTCTTGCTCATTAAAAACTTGATTAAAAAATTTATACAGGGCTGGGAAGGGAAATATATAAGTCGGCCTGAAGGCAACATGTGGTGGACGTAAGTTCGAAAATAATTTGAAGGATTTCATCATCGAGGGTTATTAGTCACAGAAGTAAAATACGTCTAGATGACCCGTGCTAAGTGGGGTCCAATAAAACAACTACTTAACATGTCTTATGATCTTGTAATCAAATATATGATAGAATAAAGTGATGAATGTGAGAAGAGTCCTAATGGACCACAAGTCCAAGCTCTAAGTGCATCGGCACTTCTTTAGTGAACTTGGACTCCGGAACCAATATTAGATCCCACTACTAAGTAAACGACAGATATTTCTATATGATGCATAATCATGTTGTATGGCCACATTAATAATAACATTATAAGAAAGGATCTGCTAAGAAAATCCACAAGCAAACACCTAGCACGTAAAATGAGTTTATGAGGGCAGCCAAGGGAAGGTATTGGCAGTGGTGACTGATGGTGTCTAGCTGTTGGTTGGCTGGAAAATGTGTACGGACAATTTCTGCAGCGATGGTCTCAAAATATCAGCTGTCAAGTGAGGAAGGTGTTCGAGGTGGTGGTTGACAATATCCAGCCTATGACTGGGCAAAAAACGGGAAAATCCAACCTAGCAGGTGGGGTGGCTGATGTCGCCAGGGCGATTGCAGCCGAGGGGAGGTCGGAGGTGGTGTTAAAATGGCGGCCTCAGTGAGGGGAATTGATCTGGGTGGACTACCTCACCGGTGCCGGAAAATGCCCTGAAAACCGTTGTGGTGGTGGGAAACTGACGAAAAGATTGCTTTGTCGGAGGCAAACGCGGCCATGTTAGCCTCAGTGGTAGGTCCTGGTTGATAGCTAGCCATGAAGTAGTCATGATCAAATTGTTCTTGTGGCTAGAGGACCAGTGACTTGCTGGTGGTTGCCCAAAGTGGTGGCGACACTAGGGGTGGAAATCATCCAAAAATATGGGTAAGTCTCTGAAAAAAGTAGTAGCATGTTAGAGATAACGTGGGTAGTTTAGATCTTGCAATGTGACACGATTTGAATGTTTACAACTCGTTGGCCTAATGGGGTCCACCCAGGGCCTGTACAATATATATATATATATATATATATATATATATATATATATATAATATATATATATATAGTCGAAAAGATTGCATAAAGTTTGACAAAAGTCGAAACCGATTCAAAGCCTAAAAGTAACTCTATAGACGGAAATCAAGGCAAGAAAACTAAATGGTCCTCGAAACCATGAACTCAATTGGACAAACATCTAAGACTCAAATCAAATTAGGCCTACATAGGCAATGTGGTAGTCTTAAATCCGTATAATGTATGCAAAAGAGGTACTTAAAAAAGCCTAAATGGATACTAAATACTGCAATGACCTAGATCTAGCCCTAAAACCCTAGGCTTAACACACAAAAAAAAATCTCCATACCTCATGTATACTTTGATAATTCATACTTTGTTGTAGCATAAATAATGTTATCATCTGTATATTGGGCATACTCAACCTTCATTAAATAATCATACGGCCAACTTGGCCCCATACTTATGGTTTAAAAATTGAAGTAACTCGAACAAACTCGAGGTGACTCGAGACTGACCCAAACCGAGCAAAACAACAAGTGGTTGAAACCCCAAAATTTGGATTTTATAATTTGGATGTGGACTGCTGGGAAGGGGGAACCCACATTGGTTGTAAGTAAATATGAATACTTTGAAAAAATAATAGTTTGCGACTAATACCCACACGTTGAAGTACCGGATATGATTGTAATTGGTATTAGTAAGGGTAGAAAATTAGTAGTTAAATTTAGATAATTAAAGATAAATGAAATTTGGAAAAAAATGTAAAAGCAGGGAACATATATAACAGTATTGATTTGATTAATGTATAAAAAAAGTAAATGTCACCTAACACTTCTGCTCTCTCTTTCCCCTTCATCTCTCCCTACCGTGTTCTCCTCTTATTCTATGGGTCTCCATTCCTCAACAATCACCAAACTCCATTCTCTTCTCCAAATTCCGTAATTTGTGGAAGAAAATGGAGTTCGGTAATTGTTGTACTTTGAAGAGGAATGGGCACTTGTAGAAGAAGAGGAGAAGATGCAAATAGGAGATGAGAATAGATGAAGATGGTTGGGGAATGGAAAGAGGGAAAATAAAGGGAAAGAGAAAGGAGAGGGGCTAAGGAACATTTATTTTTTTTTATTCATCAAATCAATGTATCTTGACTCATTTATATATGTCCCTACTCTTCCATTTTTTTTCATTTATTTATAATTATCTAAATTTAACAACTATTTCCTACCCTTACTAATACCAATTACAATGGTATCAATACCACTTTCTTTCATGGTCTTTAGAGCGTAAAAACGAAGAAAAATAAATAATGTACTTAAACTCATATGTTTGTTTGTTTAATTTGTAAAAAAAAGTGAGCAAAGAAATTTGTTTTCCATGAGGGTGACCCACACACAATGATTTTCGTATAAAAAATGCAAAGAAATAATAAAAATTGAGAACGATGTTATTCAAATATTCTTTACTTCCTAACCAAACACACAAAAAATGATAAAAAAATAATCTATTTTTATTCTTTATAATTACTTAGTTATTTTCATGTCTACCTACTTTTATTGTCTTATTATCCAAAGAGACCCTTTAGGGTCATGGTCTACAGCGCCTTAAAGGTCTATTTAGATTGCAATAAAGAGAAAAAAAAAAGCTGAGATTAGTGTATTTTATTTTCACATGTTTGCTTATTTTGTTTTAAAAAAAAGGTGAGAAAAGAAATTTTATTCTCACAAAAGCTACAAAACAAATGAGAAAAAATTAGAGTGATGTTATAATTTTTTTAACAAAACGTATGAGAAAAAATGATAAGAATGTTATTTTTTTCTTCTATTTTCCTTTTCTTCCCTACATTTATTTTCTTTTATTTTCTCACCATCCAAACAAACTCTTAGTAAGAAGGATTAGGATATGTGACAGCCTCCCGTAGTACAAAGAAGCTATTTCTCAAAAATGTATGCAGAAAAGAAAGAAAAATCAGCTAAATCTATATTATCATCTATTTTTAAAGAAAGACAAAAAATAACGAATAATACAATAAAGAAAAGGTGTACATCTAATGTTCCATTCCCTTAAGTCTAAAATCAAAAGATAAAAATCTTATATTTATAAATAAACAAAATAATATTCTTAGTGAATAGATTGTATCTTGTTTCTCATTGTTAACATTCTTTTATACTAATTAAATGTGTCTCTTGGATAATAGTGTAGATGATAAATAGGTGCAGATGGTAACTCTTTGGCGTAGATGCATTATATCGTCGCAGGTGACTCTTTGATAAGCATCAATAATGTCAATATTTTGATTTTGATATATACGATAAAATTATAGGATGAAAAGTATTGCATCAATAGTGTCAATATTTTGAGCCATCCTTAGCTCAGGTTGTAGAGCGCGGATCTTCAAAAACTAATGTCATAGGTTCAACATTGATAGTTGGTTTTGCTCATCCCAAATCAAACATTCTCCCACCCCTTAACCTCACAGATTAACAAATCCAATGCTACGATAAAGATGACACTTAAAAGTTCAATCTTGAACCCACTGTAATTATCTGAAATTAGAAGTCTCCAAACAGAACTAAGTCTAACCTCAATCACGGCAATCACAGAGTGCCCACTTCCCACTGGTACAAAAAGTAACACTCAGAAAGGTAAAAAACAAGCACCCTATGGTGCTCAACTACACTTCTAAATGGTCTAAGAAAAGTTCGGATGTATTTCATTTTAGTACTATTTGATTCTTCATTGAAAACCACCTCATATATGTAAATCCAAATGTCCTCCTCTAGCGGGGAGAGATATTTTGGTGGCATAGCCACCAGTGAGGTCGCAAAAAATGAACCTTTTTTAGTGATTCCATAATTTGATGATTGCTTTTGAATTATTTAAAATTTTTCATCTAAATCTGGTACAATCCCATTGTGTGCACCTTAATATTTCCCTCATCGCATTTAATCTATACTAGATTTGAACTAGCGCGGCACGCGGGCTATGTTTAACTTATTTTAAGTTATGTTGAACTTAAATATTGTATGAGATATATGAAGAGTTTAATACCATGAAGTAATCATAAAAACCCATTGCTAAAAGAAATACAATCATGGTTATTACTTCATGTAATTAGTACACATTTATTGTATGCTCACTTGGCATGAAAAAAATAATTAATAATAATCAATTATACTTTTGAGATTTTAAAAGCAAAGTAGGTTTTTCAGACATGAGTGATCTGATTGTCAAACTTACTTGACTCATTCATAAAATTATAATAACATTTGCAAAAAAGAAAAAAAATTGACTTCTAAAAAAATGGACAAAATATGATGAAGAAATTGTACGCTTGGATAACGCCGCCAGCGTAAGTAGTTGATCTCGTTGGTTTTTTGATAAATAAAAGCATTAACATTAAAAATAATAATTGAAGAGTAGTTTTTAAATTTTATTTGAGCAGCAAATCTTGTGCTGCTAAATGAGATACTAAATGAAAAGTAAAAATCAAAATTGTTCCATTTTCCCATAAAATAAATCATATACTACTGAAATAAAATAATAACATTTTTAAAAAATAAAATTAAATAATTTTATTGCTTTTCTCAACAAAAAGAAGAGTCGGGATAGATGAGTGTAATTCACCTCAATGGGTGATGATATCTAGGAGAGATCATTAACAAGATTTTGAACCTCAATTGCAGTCATAGATCGACATCCTTGCCGGTGAAATCAACCTAAATTTTCTTTAGTGTGTGGTATTTATTATGTCATGTAAAATATCTACGCAAATAAAGATATCTTGACACTTAAAATATCGGGCATAAAATTGATTTCTCTTAGAAGACAAAATTAAGTAATAAAGTCCATGGCCAAAACTAAATGTAGAAGACATTAATAAACTAGCTTTAACATTAAGAATGAATTTATCTTAAAACCAATTTTAAGGACCCAACCTATACGACAAACTAATGAACTTAAATAATTAACTGAAGTTAAAGATCTAAAGTCTTTTCATACTTATAAACAAGACATTTCCTCATGAGGTATTAGATTTGGAATTAAGTTGAGGGATCTCGTAATCCACCCATATTATGAAATTCGGCCACTTTAGAATATTATGTGCTCAAAACTAATATGCTTAGCCCGTTGGTAACCCGGCCCAGATGACTTCTTTAGCCCATGACTAGTAGTCTATCTAACGTTCATAATCCATCATATCATCTAGTTCAGAACAAGGTTGTTTTGATACTATTTGTAATAACCAGCCCCAAAGTACAAACTATTAAGCCTAAGCTTTCTTTTTAAAAGTTGTTAATTAGAGTTAAAAATTTATAATCTATTCTTACTTATAAATAAAATGTTACTCCATTAAGTATTATATATGAGACTAAATTAATGGATTTTACATCAACATTGAATACGCATTGAATGTGGGCAACAAAACTTTGTCTGATACTAAAAATAATAAAAGTGACAATTTAATTTTTTTTCCATTAGATGAATCTTGTACTACTAAGTTGAAAAACTAAAGGGGAAAAAATGAAAAACAAATTTACCTTTTCCCCGTAGCTCAATCTCCTCCACTTCACTTACATCTTCATTTGCACCAAAAACTCCACCACACCATTCTCTAATTCTCTGATTAGAAAAAAAAAAAGAAAGAATATGATTATATAATTACCTCAAAAAATAAAATTGTAGAAGGATAAAACCAAAAAATGTATGAAATAAACCAAAAACTACGTACTTACACACACATAGTAAAGGCCTAAACAAAACTCCTAACTGTTTTAGTTTTGTTGTATTCTGGTATGCTTGGTTATGTTTTGTGTTTGTCCTCTTTGTTGAGCCCCTACAAGATTTTTATAAAATTTGAAAATATTGTATGATGACATGCTAATTGTCTACTATGAACATGTAAAGTTTATGGTTAAGTAAAATTCATTTAGAAGGTTACCTAGCTCGAACTTTGGGAATGTACTGGAATGAGGGGTGTAACCCTAATTCCCTAGATTTTGTTGCAAAATTTGTTGAGCCTAGTGTGGGTTGGGAAATTTTATGAAGTTTAACCCAAGCATTAAAATACGTCCCAATAGATTCTATGCAAAATTTTAGTTTCATTGGTGGGGAAGATAATTCGGTAGAATTTCTCAAGGCACATAAGGTCTAGCCAGCTCCAGAAATTCCTTTGCCAATCCCTACCCTTACCTAGCCCACTATGGACTAATTACATGAGTTTTGGTCCTGATCTATTACTTGTCCGAATCCCATGGTGTTGGCTAACCCTACCCTCTTACTCAGGCCCTATTTGGAGTCTCCATGCCCATGAATGGGACTTAGGAAAATTGGTGCACAACCCAGGAATACTATTCCTACCACCTTGGCTTGACTTAGTGAGCCTTGTTTACAAGTTTGTCTCATAAGCCAACACTTGGTATTTTTTATACCAAACCCTTAAATTGATTGTGGTCCGAATTTCAGCCCATTTGGACACCGTTTGGCCCATCCAAAAAATTTCTCAATCAAGTCTGTTCAACAAAATCCTAAATTTTGACTTTTTCAATAAGTGTACATGAAACGCTAAACCTTAATTGAGGTTACCTAATGAGGTTTAACACTTTAATAAGAAAGATAATTAATTTAAGTAAGTTTGTTGAGTTGTGCATGTGTGGAGGCGTTGCCTCGTGTTGCATGCCGATGCGATATGATCGTGATTTGAGTTTCACCTTCTTATTTGAATGAGCGGGGTGAGCTTGCCATTTTTGGAGGATGAGTTTGACTCATCTAGGTCTGTAAGACTCTTATCCTTCATCTATTCTTGGCTTTTTTAGTGTCGAGTTTAACAGTGTTTTAGATGTAGGACGACATCAACAACATTTTATCGAATCCTTCCAATGTGAGGCCATTTAGCCACATTTTCTAGAAATTAATTCAATTTCAAGGCTAGGATCTCTTAATGGTTTTCAAAATCAATGCTCCAAAAACTATCTTATACGAGCCTTACCTATGCCTATTATAAGTATATGAAGGTTTCATTTTTATGAATATGAGGGTACTGTGTCATGTGGTGAATTTTCAGAATTTGTAACACTAACACAACAAACTGTTCCATTGCCATCTAATTACCTAGCAAGTGTCATAGGGAGGATGTGAAGGAGTAAGCTATATATTGAAGTATGTTTTTCCTAGCTGATGGGCCAGCCTATTTTATGAAAAGTGTTCTTGCTGGTAGCCATGTGAGCCTTTTTTCGAAGATTTTCAATTTTATAGTCGGTAACGGAGTACTCATTTTCAAGTCTTGAAATATCATATGTTATTTCGGACCAACAATCAAATTTATTTGATTATTGATGTGTTTTTTTAATGTATGTAAGTGAGGCCCCGTGGCATTGGCCAGCTTAGGCACACAGATCTGAGGTTCATGATGGTGGGGGAGTCCCTATGTTATGTAATTTGTATTATGTGCTTGGTATGTGTTATTGGGTATGTGCCGTGAACTAATGTATCGTACATAATTCTTAATTGGGTGTATACCATAGTCGGTTTGCATACTTGTGCCTTTATTATATTATTATTATAACAGTCGTGCAGGGTATTTAACTTTGGACAAAGGCTTACAATTGTTTGCAGTATGTGTAAGCCTCAATGCCCCAAAACATGATGAGGAGCACTATAAGGTACATGGAACTTACTTGGTTGCAGCTGTGTGTGAGTGTTAGAAAAACGTGGACTAAAGGAGCTTATGGTACATACCGAGCAAAAAGTCCACATAAAGACCGAGTGTTAGGGTATGATGTCATGGTGCACAATGATGGCTCTACATTTTAATTTATCTGTTGCGGGGTACGTGGAACAGGCAA
The DNA here is from genome assembly GCA_032619315.1 of Piper longum. Classification (NCBI taxonomy): domain Eukaryota; kingdom Viridiplantae; phylum Streptophyta; class Magnoliopsida; order Piperales; family Piperaceae; genus Piper; species Piper longum. The sequence continues at coordinate 11,907 of JAVDBV010020466.1, forward strand.
CCACGACCAAATGTTTACTTTACTGCAAGTCATCAACATCAAATAATAAGATACCTAATCTATAACACCCCGAATTTGGTGCACTTAAGAATTGAATGAGAAATGTTGTGATCGAGTCGAGTCATGTTTAAAGCTGTTGGTCGGTACGACTCAATCGATCAAATAGATCGAAACAACCTTCTTGGTGTCATGAGAATAGAGACAATATTAAATACACGTCAAAACACATCAAATATAAGTAAGAGCAAGAAAGTAAATAACTGCGTTGAGATCAAGTGTGTGTAGCGTTTATCTGTCCTCCCACCGGAGTCGACTCAAAATTTCAAAACCTACATATACTACAAGAAAACCATCGGTAACAAATGTTACTGGTCCGAAAATAACTAATACAAACTGGCAAATGGGTATTCCATTATCCACAAAAAACATATGAAACTTCAATAATTGGCTCACACTAGGTAGTAAGCAAACATACTTAAACAATGACGGCTCACATGCACGGCTCATAATCATAATCATACATACATACACCGCTTACGCCCTCACACCTTCCATATCACCCGCCACTATACTCGAGTCACAAAAGGAACAATAAAGCTAGTGCCACATATTCCGGAAATGCGCTGCATTATTCAATACCATCATACACCAGCACTACCCCATGGTTTGAAGGAGTACTACCACGGTTCATACATATCTCCGTACCACTCATTCACTTATTCGTGAAATCCGTAAAATAGCGCGTACTTATATAATAGGCTTTGGGATGAGGCTTGTATAATAAATTTCTAGTGCTAAAGTTCGAAAACCAACAAGGGATTGCATCCTCATAGTTTTATTAAACAAGTGTAAAAATGCGGCTAGATGGCCCGACATCGAAGGGATCCGATAAAACACCGCCGATGATGTCCTACGTTTAAAACACGATTAAATTTTACAGGCAAGGAGTCAAGCAGAGAAGGAGAGTCCTACGGACCTGTGGTCCAAACTCCAAGCGTATATGCACTTCTACGGTGAGCTCGGACTCCGAAACCTACAATGGAACGCACTCCTAAATAAAATAGTAACATCTCTATATGATGCATGCTTGTGGTGTGTGCTCATATCATCAACACAACATAACAAGAAAATAATACTAAGAAACTTATAACTAAACATGTGGCATGCAAAACGAGACATAATATAAATAATAAATAAATAAGTAAACAAAGAAATGTATTCACAGATAATTAGATATATAGTGAGTACATAAGCATAAACAATACTCTAATCACAAAATAATAATATAATTATACTATATAAATATTAAGGTAAACACGAGTAAGTATCAATATATACTCTTGTTAGTAAACATACAAATAAATAAATAAGTAATAATTCAATAAATACATAAATAAACAAACAAATAGTTAATACTCATTAATAATAAATATTAATAA
>JAVDBV010020477.1:0-26133 GCA_032619315.1 Piper longum
GAGTCATGTTATCAAAAGATATTATTTTTTTTAAGAATAATTAAATCAACTTTTTTAATTAATGTAGATCATGTATTTATCAACTTTAAATGATAAAAGATCAATATCTACTAATTTCATATAATTTATTATTTATATAATTAAAATTTTAATATAAATAATACTTAATTGGCTTGGAGTCGAATCTGCTCCATGACGTGCTGAGTTAAGTTTGGGTTTTAAGTTTTTAAACTATGGACTTTACAACAAACTTTAAACATAAAAATAGATTCTTAGATGTAATTGTACAACTAGTAAAGTTACGCTTGGATGAAAAATAGGAAATTCAATCAAATAAATTTCAATAAAAACTAAATTATTAAGATCAATTTGATTATAAATGACAAAATTTTAAGTAGTTGGATGCCTTTTTTGACATCAGCCTTCCTTTGTTATCTAGGTTTGGAACTCGTATACACAAGTATTGGAGTTTCAAAAATACAATATTAATAACAAAATTAGTTAAATTAGTATATTCTATCTCTTTATTCTAGAATTATGTGAGAAAGCATAAGAGATGGAAGTCAGGTGACCCACATAAGCATATGAACCAGTTTCCGTCTCTGGAAATCTATGCTGCACAAGCTCAATCACCTCCCTCTCCCCCATGCCAGCTAACAATGAAGTGACGAGCACTAAGGTGTAGCACCACAAGAAATCTTGTGCAGGGCCTGCAAAGATCGATATTCGCTGCCATCTACTGTGGATTATATGCTTGAGCATGGAACCGATCTCATAACCGGTAGAAGAGCATCCTTTGCCTAATCAAAAGAAGGCTGTGGTCGTGACACATTATGTCCGTTGACTAAACCCGGACAAGCAACCATCATAATTTAACTGTGTTTGCAAGTGAGAGATGAACAGAACCGTATCTTCCCAATTCTTAGATTCAGTTTTTCAGAGGTACCCATTTGAATTCCCAGCTTCATTCATGCAATAATTTGAGCACAAGAACATGGGCTTGTCCTCACTTTAGCTGCTCCAATGACTTGCTCCCTATTGAGCTATTTCTTCTCCTTTCTTATCCTTTGCTGTTGCCTACAAAAGGGTGTATCCACCTATCTCTGCATTATTTATCTTGTGCTTTATGATCGGTCGCCGTATATTTCAAAGTAGTATCTGTAGTGTTATCAGCTTTTTATTTCTTCCCCAAAGCTATTGTTATGATCAGCTTTAGTAGTGCAACTTGAGCTCTATCATTCTGTTTCATTTCATCCCCTTCATCATAGGTAAATAAAGATTTGCATGGAATTACACAATTTCACTTCCTCTTTATCACGTAGTGAAGTTTTCTTTCCAGTTTATGTAATTAGCTAGATAGCCAGTGAAATATGGATTTTGCCAAAATTTTGTCATTTGCAGGAATGAACGCACAAAAACAAAAAAAGTACCCAGATTCGTAGACATCACCTTGCTTTGGATTTTGCCATCCAAGAAAGGACGGCCACAGCAATATGGTTTTTGTTTTAAGCCCAAGTTCAATGTCTTTCCCGGGGGTTCTGTACCTGATAGAACGAATGTCCGGATTCCGGACGAGAGAATTGTGCCTGATGAAACTTCTTGGAGTGGATGAAAAATATTAATGAATATGGTAAAGATGGTTATTCATTTGCCTGGGATTGTTGAGTGTTGTGTTAACAAAAAAGATTTAATCTAAAATTTAACTTTAACTAAATTATACATATAATAAAAACGATCACCATATAACTATATTTTTCTTCAGATCAAATCATAAAGAAATAAAGTTATATTTTTCTTTAGATCAAATCATAAAGAAATAAAATTTAATAATAGAAGTGTACTTGAATCCATAAAAGTAAAATAATTTAATTTCCTCTTTTCGTTTTGATCTTCCAAATTCAACAATAGTTTTTAAGACCAAAGTTTCTCGATAATGAGAAGCTTTAATGAAAAATTACTTGTGAATTTAAAGACTATAACCCCCTTATTTATAACCTTATTTTTCATAATGTAAATTCAACCTATTATAAAAGAGAAATTATAAAAATAATATTTACAAACATATATCCAAACAATACTTTTATTAATGACCCATAAAACTTAACTTTAATAGATCAATTGAATTTAGGCCAACTTTAAATAGTAGTATATGATACAATTATAAATTCATGTATATATTTATGTTTAAGATCCAACAATTTTTCACTTGGACTATAATAAACAAAAATAATTATATAACCTTATAAGCTCCAAAATAGCATACGTTATTATTCTAAAATAACAATCTCGTCTATTAATTAATGTTAATATACGATCAAGGCAACTTGTATTACATTTATCGTAGCTAAACTCATCTATGATCACATCATCAACATAATTAAATGACATAGATCAAATATAGATGTGTAGTGAAAATTACATATAATTTGATCTAAATATGCCTATTTTTAATTGGTCTAACTTTATGAGATCACTAAAATAGAGTGAAACATAAACCAAATACTCTTAAATAAAACAAACTTCCATTAAAGTAGCATATCATCAAATGATACAATACCCAGATAAGCAACATGCTCATTAAAGACCTTGGGCGGTAAACTTTTTATAAGCGGATCCGCAACAATAGAGTTTGTCCCAATATGCTCTACAGAAGCGTTACCACTCTGAACTATTTCTTTTACAGCAAGGAACTTGATCTCTATATGCTTAGATTTAGATGAGCTCTTGTTGTTATTTAAATATGATACTACATACTGATTATCACAAAATAACTTAAGTTGTCTTTCAATATTAACAATAATAAGTAGCCCTGTGACAAAATTTCGAAGCCATATTTTATAATTGGATGCCTCATAACAAGCTATGAATTCAGCTATCATAGTGGAAGAAGCTATGAGTGTTTGTTTAGCACTCCTCCAAGATATAGCTCCTCCAGCAAGCAAGTAAACATTGTCAAAAATGGATCGACGACTATTTTGACGTCTAGCAAAATCAGAATCAGAATACCCAATGATCTCAAATTGATCTAACTTTCGATATATAACCATGTAATGCTTTATTCTCTAAAGATACCTCATGAACCTTTTGGTTGCTACCCAATGATCCAATCCTTGATTACTTAAATATCTACCCAACATTCCAATAATATATGCAATATCTGGACGGGCACATAGTTGACCATACATATGACTTCCTACTTCTGAAGCATAAGAAATCTTTTGCATTTTCTTTCTTTCTATGTCATTTTTAAGGCATTGATTGATACTAAATTTGTCTCCTTTAGAAACAAGGGTATCTCCTAGTTTACAACCTTGCATGTCAAATCTCTTAAGCGCATTTTCTATATAGGTCTTTTGTGATAATCCGAGTATACATCGAGAGCGATCCTGATGTATTTGAATTCCTAATTAAAAAAACGCGTCTCTAAGATCTTTTATTTCAAATTTCTTTGATAAAAATCTCTTGGTTTCGTGTAAACAAATCTATATTATTGCTAGCAAACAACGTATCATCAACATATAAAACCAAAAAAATATACTTACCGTAAAGACCCGAAAAACAAAAAAGAAACCATGCGGTAGGATTGAACTTTGGGAAAATTAATATTTTCATTTAAATTATATAACCACCACCCATTTAATTATTAATTTCCCGGTTAAATGTAAAGTATTATTTAACTGGTTAAGTATCATTTAACTAGTTAAATGAACCATATTATTTACCTTTTAACCAGTTAAGTGAACCATTCCATTTAACCGTTTAAACCAATTAACTGAACCGTACTAATTACCTGTTTACCCAGCTAAGGCAAATGCATGGTCGAAGTATGATTTCTTATACCCTAGCCGTCATTTCATTATATAAAGAGAAGGGGGGGCGTCATTCATATTGTTCTCCTTCTGACAGATGCCGGCTTCTTCCTTGCTTGGATTAGGATTGTCGATCGTAGTCGTAGCAACTTGTACAAATTAACCAGGTTCGTACAATTATTTAAAATGTTGTATTGTTCCTTGTGGGCAGTCTGGTCGGCCTAAGCCCAGATTCAACCACCATGCATCGAGTGCAACTGGGATCAAGGAATTGACTTAGTCCGATACGGACTGCACCCTTCAAAATAAATAATAGATACGGTGGCTGGATCCATCGGTCAACAAACGGCCACGGTGGTAGGATCCATCGGTCAACAACCGGACATGGTGGCAGGACCCATCAGGCAATAATAGACATGGTGGCTGGATCCATCTGTCAACAAATAGATATGGTGGCAGGACCCATCAGTCGATAATAGACACAGTGGCTGGATCCATCGGTCAAGAAATAGATACGGTGGCAGGATCCATCGGTCAACAACCGGACATGGTGGCAAGACCCATCAACTGATAATAGACACGGTGGCTTGATCCATCAGTCGACCCACGAACATGGTGGCATGAACCATCAGCCGGTAATGGAAATGTTGGAATGGACCCAATAGCTAGGAATATAGATAGTGAGAGGGACTTTATTGACTTGTTTTATTTAATTATACGGCCTTAGTGTTTTAATCACTAACGCGGAATTGCCTCTGCAGGTTAACAGCTTGAAAATGAGAGCATAAAGGAAGACTGGGTGGTTCTTCTACCAACTCATGTGGCGAAAGGATAATGAGCAGATTTCCCTTCTTATTTTCTTGTGCTATAAATGTGGCTGTAGGAAACAGTCGAAGAATGTGGGACAACCTTTTTATGTCTTGTCAGCAACTTAATTTATTTAATGAGTTAGACGTATTTGCTTTAATAGAAATTATATTTTTAGTAACACCCGGCCGGTAGGCCCACACTATTGTGAAAAATTGCGGGTCGTTACAGGTGGTATCAGAGCCAGGTTTCCCACTAGCTCACATCTTATGACTCAAATACCTTGTTGAAAAGTCTCGTCATTATCTTTTCCCATTGTTACCTATTATTAATTAATTAACAAATTCATTCGCTAACATGATTAAGTCATCACTTAAAAGGAACAAACATATTTATGAGCCATAACGGAACAATTTTCGATATTTCAAATGGCAGGCACCCATAGACAGTCAAGCCGATCAGTGTAGCCAGACTCGAACATGGAGAATGTGTTGGGCCAGATTCTGACGGCCATACAGGGACTAGCGCAGGCTTCAGAAAATACAAATTCTGTGGTTCAGAATATGGTTCAGCAGTTACAGGAAATGGTAGCAGGGAATGGAGCCTTAAACTAGGCAGCGGGTCCCGAAATCATCCCAGATGGTGATCAAGGGAGTGCCCAAGGGTGGGCAGGGTTAGCTGACCCGGGCGAGTGAGGGAACATCCAAACCCAGTTCCACTGGTAGTTCGACAAGCGGTGCCGCTAGTTGTGGATGATAGTGATCGATACATTGTGAAAAAGTTCCGAAATAATGGAGTTGAGGTTTTCATTGGAGGGATTGACCCAATGAAGGCGGAGAGCTAAATTGACATTACTAAAAAGGCATTTAGAGCTCTCTCTGTACCCCACCACCATCAAGTATGGTTGGCAACATGCATGCTTCAGGAGGAAACATCTTACTAGTGGAAATCCATGGAAAAGACCACCTTCTATCGCTGTGAAATCCCATCCATCTCATGGGCGGAATTAGTAACATCTTTCAATGGAGAGTACTTTCCTGAGTCAGTTGTCCAGAAGAAAGCATTGGAATTCGCCACTCTGGCTTGGAGGGAAGATTCGGTTCGGGAATATGCCAAGAATTTCTTGCAGTTGGAGCGATTTACACCTGGGATTTTGGCAACTGACAAGGCCAGAGCAGACAAATTCTTCTAGGGTTTAAAGCCAGAGTTGAGTAGTAGGGTTGCTACGGTGCCAAGGAGCACTATAACCGAGGTGATCGAGGCAGCCACTACTCATGAGTTAGTGTACGAGCATGACCGTGCACAGAAACAGGAAAAGGCTACAATGCACCCTAAGAAGGCCAACCACGTTAGTAGCCAAAACAGGTATGCTGGACACCAGCAGCAAAACCACCAAGGAAACGTAGCTGGGAACCTCAAAAGAAAGTTTGAGGAGAGTCCATATAGACAATGTAGAAACTGCAACAAGATGCATGCAGGGCCGTGCAAAGAGCCCCGTTGGTGCTTCGATTCCGGAAGGATGGCACACATGCAAAAGGAGTGCCGTCAGCCCCTGAAGCAACAACTAGAGCAGCCTGAGGAAGGGAAGGCACCAGCTCCTATTTGCTACCCGGCACCTACAAAACCGGTGGATAAAGGGAAGGCAAAACTTTATGCGGTCGAGATCGAGGACACTGAAGAGGATGACCACACAGTTTGAGGTAAAATTCTGATCCAAAGTGTTAGTGTTGATGTTTTATTTGATTCGGGGTGTACACATTCATTCCTTTCATCCCGATTAGTTAAGAGTTTAGGACTACAAACATCTTCATTATCCAAGACTTATAGAGTCACCACTATAATTGAGGATGGTGCAGTCACAATGTTAGGAGTGACTAACTTATCCTTAGATATACAAAGAAAACCCTATGTGTGGAATTTTATCGTGTATGGGGTAAAAGGGTTTGATGTACTATTGGGAATAGAATGGTTGTCGGCACACCAGGCTTTTCTTGACTGTAAAGGGAAGAGAGTGGTGACAAAATCTTGTAATTGTGAGATGGGGGTCATTTTCCAAGGGTCATTGCATGATCAATCTTCTTGTATCGTGTCGATTAGTGAGGCAACCAAGTATTTCGGTGAGGGTATTCAAGCCTTTTTGGCTAACCTAGTAGAGTCTGAGTCCAAATCCAAAAAGTTGTCCATGATTCTGGTGGTAGCAGAATTTCCGGATGTGTTCCCAGATGAACTTCCAGGGTTACCTCCTAAGCAGGCACTGGAGTTTGACATTGACCTAGACCCTGGAGTAACAATAATCTCTAAAGCACCATACCGCATGGCTCCAACAAAACTCAAAGAGTTAAAGAGACAACTAGAAGAGTTGTTGTAGGAAGGTTTCATCTAGTCAAGTACTTCACCTTGGGGAGCCCCTGTTCTTTTTGTAAAGAAGAAGGATGGTTCACTTCGATTGTGTATTGACTATCGCAAGCTCAATCAAGTGACAGTCAAAAATCAGTACCCCTTACCAAGGATTGATGACTTATTTGATCAGTTGAAAATAACCGGTGTATTTTCTAAAATAGATTTGCGATCCGGATATCATCAAGTGCGAGTAAAAGAATCGGATATACAAAAAACAGCTTTCCAAACTCGGTATGGGCATTATGAGTTTCTGGTTATACCTTTTGGTCTAACAAATGCACCAGCGGCCTTTATGTCACTTATGAACACGGTATTCCATGCATACTTAGCCAAGTTTATTATTGTGTTTGTAGATGACATTTTGGTCTATTCAAATAATGAGGAGGACCATATGAAACACCTGTTCATTGCTCTTCAAGTCTTGAGGGAGAATCAACTATTCGCCAAACTATCAAAGTGTGACTTCTGGCTAAAGGAGGTGAATTTCTTCGGACATATTATCTCAAAGGCAGAAGTTGCGGTTGATCAATCAAAAGTGGAAGCAGTCACTGATTGGCCACAACCCAAGTCAGTCACCGATATCCGAAGTTTCCTTGGGCTAGCAGGTTATTATCGGAAATTCATTAAAAATTTTTCCTTGGTGGCATCACCAATGACCAAGCTCACACGCAAGGGAGTCAAGTTTGAATGGAGCAGAAAGTGTGAAGAGAGTTTCCAATCTTTGAAGAAGAGTCTAACTACTTCACCAGTCTTGACCTTGCCAAATGGCAATGAAGGATTCATGGTCTTCAGTGACGCATCTCTGGTAGGGTTACGATGCGTCCTTATGCAAGATGGTAAGGTAGTGGTTTGTGCCTCACCCCAATTGAAGACTCACGAGCAAAATTATGTGACCGACGACTTAGAACTCGCAGCAGTGGTTTTTGCATTAAAGATTTGGAGACACTACTTGTATGGAGCTCAGTTTGAAGTGTTCACCGATCACCAGAGTTTGAAGTATATCTTCACACGAAATGACCTTAATCTTCGATAGAGGCGGTGGATAGAATATTTGAAGGACTATGACTTCAAAATTTCATAACATCCAGGGAAAGCAAACATTGTGGCCGATGCTTTGAGTCAAAAGGGCAAGGTGGACGAGGGTCAACAGCTAGCTAGACTTTGGGCAATGTTAGCTGAAGTGGTGGATATTAACTCGGTGGAACGACTAATTGGATTATTGGTAAACCTGGTTATCTCCAATGAATTGGTTGATTGAGTTAAGCTAGCACAAATAGAAGATGAGGAGCTGAATGAGATGTTGGACAAAACTCCTGACATGGTAGCAGATTCCAACAGTGTAATCAGATTTAGAGGGAGGTTGTGTGTACCCAACGATGATGCACTGAGGCGGAATATCCTGGAAGAGGCTCATCGCTCAAAGTTCTCAATACACCATGGTGTTATAAAGATGTACCAGGACTTAAAACGAACCTACTAGTGGATTGGGATGAAGAGGGATGTGGTGGACTTTGTTTCTAAGTGTCAGACTTGCCAACTGATCAAAGCCCAACATCAACTACCTGATGGATTATTACAATCTTTAGAAATACCTACCTGGAAATGGGAGTGTGTCGCTTGTGATTTTATTACTAAACTCCCAAGGACTCTAAAAAGGCATGAATCTATATGGGTGGTGGTGGACTGCCTGACGAAGGCAGCTCATTTGATCCCCACAAAATCAATAAGGACAGCAGAATACCTAGCAGAATCGTATGTCAATAACATTGTCAAGCTGTATGGGATTCCAAAGGAGATAGTCTCTGACAGAGATCCCTTATTCACTTCACATTTCTGGGTGGCTTTCCAAAAAACTATGGGGACTCAAATCAAACTAAGTACAGCATATCATCCCCAAACTGATGGTCAGAGTGAGAGAACCATTCAAACTTTGGAGGATTTGTTAAGAGCTTGCATCCTTGACTGGGGAGGAGATTGGGAGAAACACTTAGCCTTCGCTGAATTCACCTACAATAACTCTTACCAGGCCAGTATAGGGATGACACCATTCGAAGCCTTATACGGTAGGCCCGGTAGATCCCCATCATGCTAGTTGGAGTCTACCGAGGCGGTTATAGTTGGGCTAGAGATGGTGAGAGAAGTAGCTGAAAAATTGCAACTCATTCAGCAAAGGCTTAAGGCAACTCAGGATCGACAGAAAAGTTATGTTGATACTCGAAGGAGGGACCTAGAGTTCCAAGTTGGGGAGTTGGTCTACTTAAAGACATCTCAAAGAAAGGGAGTGATAAGAATCAGAACATCAGGAAAGTTAAAGCCAAGATTTATAGGATAATTTCCAATCCTGGATCAAGTAAAAAATTGTGCATATAGATTAGCATTACCACCAAGCCTCGATCAAGTACACAATGTTTTTCATGTGTCAATGCTAAAGAAATATGTACGAGATGAGGAACATATAATCACAAATTTTGCAGACTTAGAACTACAATCGGATTTAACTTATGAGGAAAAATCGATTTGCATCTTGGCAAGAGAAATTAAGACACTTCGGAACAAAGAAATTCTATTGGTAAAAGTATTGTGGAGAAATCAGGGATCAGAGGAAGCTACATGGGAGACTGAACAAGAGATGGCCAGGAAATACCCTAGCCTATTTGTCGCATAAAATTCTTGTAATTATAGTAACATGAACTGATCCTAAAGATGTACTTAATGATGATTGTCCTGTTAATTCTATGATGTTTTGGGGATGAAATATTTCTAAGTTGGGGAGATTGTAAAGACCCGAAAAAAAAATGATGTGGTAGGATCGAACTTTGGGAAAATTAATATTTCCATTTAAATTATCTACCCACTGCCCGTTTAATTATTAATTTCCCAATTAAGTGTAAAGTATTATTTAACTGGTTAAGTGTCATTTAACTAGTTAAGTGAACCATTCTATTTAACTGTTTAAACCAGTTAAGTGAACCGTACTAATTAGGATCGTCGGTTGCAGTCGCAAGAACTCATACAAATTAACCAGGTTCGTATAATTATTTAAAATATTGTATTGTTCCTTGTGGGTAGTCTGGTCGGCCTGAGCCCAGATTCGACCACCATGCATCGAGTGCAACTGGGTCAATGAATTGACTCAGTCCGACACGGACCAGACCCTCCAAAGTAAATAATAGACATGGTGGCTGGATCCATCGTCAATAAATAGTAGTCGGTCAACAACCGGACATGGTGGCAGGACTCATCAGCCGATAATAGACATGGTGCTTGGATCCATCATCAACAAATGGACACGGTGGCAGGATCCATCGGTCAACAACCGGATATGGTGGCAGGAACCATCAACTGATAATAGACACGGTGGCTGGATCCATCGGTCAATAAATAGACACGGTGGCAGAATCCATCGGTCAACAACCAAACATAGTGGTAGGACCCATCAATTGATAATAAACACGGTGGCTGGATCCATCGGTCGACCCACAAACATGGCAACATGAACCATCAGCTGGTAATTGACATGTTCGAATGGACCCAATATCTAGGAATATAGATAGTGAGAGGGACTTTATTGACTTGTTTTATTTAATTATACGGCCTTAGTGTTTTAATCACTAACGCGGAACTGCCTCTGCAGGTTAACAGCTTGGAAACAAGGGCATAAAGGAAGACTGGGTGGTTCTTCTACCAACTCAGGATGCGAAAGGATAATGAGCGGATTTCCTTTTTATCTTCTTGTGTTATAAATGTGGCTGTGGAAAACGGTCGAAGACTGGGGAACAATCCTTTTATGTCTTGTCTTCAACTTAATTTATTTTAATAAGTTAGACTTATTTGTTCTAATAGAAATTATATTTTTAGTAACACCCGGCCAAGTAGACCCACACTATTGTGAAAAATGGCGCGTCATTACACTTAATGTCAGTAAATTTATGGTACACACAATCATTAATCACATTTGTCTCAAAACTAAACAAGAGAATAACTTGATTAAATTTGTGATACCATTGACGAGAAGCTTGCTTAAGTCCATAGATGGATTTCTTTAATTTCCAAAACATATTCTTTAAATCTCATGATACAAAATTTTCTGGTTGCACCATATAAATTGTTTCAACAATGTCACCATTTGGAAACACAGTCTATACATCATCTGATGTAACTCAAGATCAAAATGTGCCACTAATGCCATAATTATTCTGAATGAGCCCTTCGATAAAACTAGAGAAAAATTCTCATTATAATCGATGTGCTCCTTTTGAATAAAGCCCTTCGCAACAAGACAAACCTTATATCTTTTTACATCATTTTTTGAATCCCTCTTGGTTTTAAATATCCATTTACAACCAATAGGTTTTGCACCTTCAGACTATGGAACAAGATCCCAAACATCATTAGCTTTCATGGACTTCGTCTCTTCATTAATGACATCAATCTACTTTTGAGAATTAGAACTCTTCATGGCTTGATGAAAGTTGATTAGATCATCTTCTACCATTCTAATATTATCCTTATGTTCTTGGAGAAAGATGATATAATCATCTGGATTGCATTTCTCTTTTCTCTTGTGGATCTCCTCAATGACATTTGCTCTTGAGGCTGTTGAGTTTGCTCTTCAGGTATAACTTAATGATTGTCATCAGGGAGAATCTCGACATTGTCTTGAAATTTTGGTATTGTTTCTTGAAATATACAAAAAATATGATCCTGATTATTATCAAGAACAATCATAGGAAGAGAAACAGATTCTTCTTCAAAGATAAAGTCTCTAACGTCATTTCCCCTTTAAGCTGGACATCCTCAAAGAACTGTGCATTTCCTGTCGCAAAAAATGACCTTATTGTGGGATTATAAAATTTATATCCTCTAGAAAGTTCAGAGTACCCAACAAAATAGCTGCTAACTGTTCTTGAGTCCAGCTTCCTTTTATTTGGTGTATAAAGCCTTGTCTTAGCTAGACAACCCCAAATGTGTAAATGCTTAATACTAGGTCATTTTCTAGTTCACAATTCATAAGGAGTCTTAATTATTGCCTTTGTTAGTACTCTTTTGAGAAGATATGCTGATGTTTTTAGCGCCTCACCCCAAAGTGAATCAGGTAAAGTAGTATGAGCAATCATACTTTTTACCATGTCTTTTAATATTCGATTTCGTTTTCCAGCAACACCATTCATGGTAGGAGTACCTGACATTGTGTATTGTGGAATGATTCTGCACTCTACTAGGAATTTGGTAAATGGTCTTGGATGTTTTACATCTGATCCATCTTATCTACCATAGCATTCATTAACACGATCAGATCTGATAGCCTTGATAGTCTTTTTAAGTTGGTTCTCAGCTTCAGCCTTATATGCCTTAAATACGTCTAATACACTAGACTTCTCATGAATAAGATAAAGATAACCATAACAAGAATAATTGTATATGAACATAATAAAATATTGTTGACCATTCCAAAAAGTCGTAGGAAATGGCTTACAAATGTCTATATGTATTAGTTCTAAGATGCTTGAAGATCTATTGACACCTAGCCTCCTAATATTTGTTTGGTTTCCCTTAATGCACTCAACACAAACTTGAATATTTAATAAATTAAGAGAATCAAGTATTCAATCTAACATAAGTTGTTTAATTCTTTGTTTAAAAATGTGTCCTAAACGTTTGTGCCAGAGTAAAGTAGAATTCTCATTGATTAATTTTCTTTTTGTACCACTTAAACATATATGCAAAGTTTCATTAAATGATGCAATAATATTAAGTAAATATAAATTATCATAAAAAGACAAGGAATCCGTACCCACAATATTTGAATTTAGAAAAAACTAAACTTATTATTTCTAAATGAACAAGAGTAACCAAATTTATCCAATATAGAACAGTACTACATTTGTCTCTTTCAAATCTAAATAATATCATGTCTTCAATAATAATCATAAAGTCCCTATTGCTTCAACTACAATTGAGTTATTATCACCCACATAGATGAATCTTTCAGCTTCATTCGACTTTCGGTAACTCAGGTAACCCTGCATTAACACACTTATGTGAGTAGTAGCACCTGAATCAAGCCACCAAAAGTGTATTGACACTTAAGCTAAATTAACCTTAGAACGAACAAAATTAAGAAATAGATCTTTCTTTTCACGCCAAGGGTAATACTTAGTACATTCATTCTTTATATGCCTATGTTTACCAGAAAAGAAACACTAAGAAGCCTTCTTGGACACATCGCCCCTAAAGGTCTCTGGAATTCTATGCTTCATGATTATAAGATTCATGTGATTTAAATGTTCCCACTTCTCAATGTCTCATTTTCTTCAATGAAACTTTTGTTCATAAAAGAAGCAAGTTGTTCAATTTTTAATGTAATATCAAGATCCATGCAGCTGAGAACAATCATAACGCTCTCTTTCCAATCCTTAAAATTATAATTAAGTATTGAAACTGAATTGATGTTAGTAGAAATCATAAAAACAGATTGATTAACTAAAAATAGAACAAAATAACATGCACCTAATAAGATTAATAATTCAAACAATAGCAGATTTATTATTCACATGAAATAATGATAATTATAATACCTAGCACAATATTAATATTTAATCTTTGAACATAAATATTAATTTACAAGTGGTATTATTAGTGAAATAATTAAATATTGACAGTAAATCATGTCAAATAATAAGTCTTCTTTTGGGCGGATTTATTATTCACATGAAATAATGATAATTATCGCATAATTATTACCACAAATAAATATATAATTTTATAAAATATTAACCTTTCTTTGGGCTGATTAATATTCACATAAATTAAATATTCACAACTGTCTTAATATTAAAAAATAGATAAATTTTCACAAAAGAGGCTATTTTGGCACTATATTATAGTCATTAATAAATTCTAAAATATTAATAATAACTAAACCATAATTTGAATTTAATAATCCTAAATAAAAACTAAAAAGGTTATAAAAGAATCTTTATTTGGAAAATTTTAAAATTATAACCTTTTTTGTAACATTATTTTCCTCACTTAATATTTTAGTGAAAGTCAACCTTGATTTGGCTATAATCATCCAATATACAAATTTCTTGTATTTTTATTTAATCAGATTTATGAAAATAATAATAATTAGTACTAAATTTGTAGAAACTTCCAATGGGTTGAAGACTATATCTATTTATTTCCTCTTACAAATTAGTGTTATTTTGGGTTCCTGAATCCTTAGATCTAGATATGATATAAAACTAGACCGATTCAATAAAATTTTATTTTTGGATCTATCTTTTTCATAATCTTGATCCAAAATTAAACACAAACCAAATTAATCATCAATGATCTACTATGAAGTTGCTCTGATGCCAATTGTTATAAAAAAAACTTTAATTTATACTTTAACTTTAACGAAATTATACAAATGATAAAAACCATCACCATATAATTTTATTTTTCTTGAGATCAAATCATTAAGAAATAAAATTTAATAATGAAAGCATCCCTGAATCTATAAAAGTAAAATAATTTTATTTTTTCCTTTAGTTCTAATCTTCCAAATTCAGCATTAGTTTTCAAGACCAAATTTTTTTACGATGGTATGCAAGAATAAAAAAATTACTTGTGAAATTAAGGATCATAACCTCTTATTTATAACCTTATTTTTCATAATTTCAATTCAACCCTTCATAAAAGAGAAATTACGAAAATGATATCTACACATATATATCTAAACTATTCTTATAATTAATGACCTATAAAACTTAATTTTAATAAATCAATTGAATTCAAGGTAACCATAAATAAAAGTATATGATAAAATTATAAATTCATGTATATATTTATTTCCAACATCCAACATCCAACATATCGACATCTAAATAAACCCCAAAAATAAGAATTTAAAATAATCAACTTGATACAATTTAGTCTCATTCTCTATCATCAAAATTACCTTCTTTTTTTTTTTGGTGCAAACTTGCCTAAACCTGAGCTTGATGCAGGAGATGCCTGCATTTGTATATAGATGTTTTTAGCAATCTTTTTGCTGTCATTGCTTCCATTCTTGTATTATGCAAGCTTTATTGTGCCCATTGCTGTCGTTTCAGTGGAACAGGGTTGTCTCACATGCTTGGAAAAATTGATCTAAAGGTGATGCGTACATTGAGTGTATGACCACTTCTACGTGGAGAGAACGGAAGCAAGCGTAGGTCGAGATGATTAAAATGAAGAATCTAAGTGACCCAAGTCGACCCACAATATGTTGAAACCAGCTGTAAAAAGTATCGATGATTTTCCCTGCTTTAATGAGCAATTTCCACATACTAAAACTCCCTTTATTAAAGTGGTCATGAACCCAGAAAGGTTTAGGCCCCTTGACGACTGTGTTTCATATTTCACTCTCACCTCAGTTGATATCTGACGGGAAAGAAGATCAAATGCGTCGGTTTTACATACAATTGATGCTGCCTAAAGACGACCCATCACCTTCGATGGGACCATAACGAGTCCCAAGTCATTCTCAATGCAACATTTTAAGGTTAGAAGTGCATTGGGGACCAAAAACTCAGTAAATTACAGCTCCATGCCTCTTGAAGTATATTGTATGTAATTTGCTTGTTCAAATGTCCCAGGCCTCGCTCACTTTATCGTGTAATGCCAAATGTGACTACTTGAAGTAGTCTACAGTTAAGTTTTGGGCCTCGATCCGTCACATGTGTCGAGGATAAATTAATAAAGACGTTTTGTATGCAAATACTCCAGAGTGTAGAAGGTATGTGTGCTAGGAATACTATGACTAATTGTTACCGATCAGTATGGACTCCAGAAGCCTTAGTAGGTGTTCTTACTCTAAAAGAAATATGACTTCACCCGTCAAATCATTCAAATTATTACCTCATCACACATAATCGTCACCACGAGGTTTTGGTGGACTCTAATTCGAGCTATCGAGTTAAGCTATATTGAGGCCCCCTCAAATAAAAGGCTACCCAAATCATTTCCCCTTCACACAAAAGAAGCTGACATGTTATATTAATATTTTAAAAGATTCTAATTTGGGCTAGCAAACAAACTGCGAGGTTAATCTTGATTTTGATACAATTTGTTACGAGTTAATATAAACATAATAAATTTTTATAGGTCTTTCTTACTCTAAAAATTAACTCGAAAATTAAAATTTTCATGAGGCTCATATACAAATCAGTGACCGGCCCAAAAACTAATATGAGACTAACCCAACGCTAATGATTCACTAGTTTTCGGCCATTCTTTTCTAAGAAAAAGAGAAAAAAATGTGGAAAAATATAATTTGTTGGGAACTTAGGTCTGCTATGTAGAATTACAAATATGTATAAAATTTTTGAAAAACCAATACGTAACAAAAATGTGGTATGTATCATATTGATATGTAGTTTATCAAAAAATAATAAATAAATGCTGCTTAAAATTCAACTTTTTTGTCTAAACGTCAATAAATATTAACTTAAACATCATACAATTAATGAATGAAATAATAATACCCATACATCTCACATCTGAAAGTGAATTATTTTGTAAATAAGTATGATAATAATTTAGATTCACATGATAATAATCATTTTGTTAAATTTCATCTTCCCCCTCACACATGGAGAGGTAGGCATAGGCATGTTCCAGTGATTGATATCGGTAGACTCTAATTTCAGCTGGCAACCGTACCACGAGACAAACCAAGGCTCTTATACCAATTACTACGTGTTAATATATACTTAATAAAACTCAATCCAACATCATACAAGGTTCATCATAAGTTTAGGGATCATGCCCACAATATAGTCATCCATCTAAATATATTTCAAATACATAAACACAACATAGGGCCCCTGCCACCACTGCCAAGCCTCCCTATCCGTAAGCATAGGCCAGCCAACATCAAGGGACCTCACCTATATATAAATAGGAAAATTATCAGTAATCAAATAAATTTGACGACCAGTAAAATAATACTTGTAAATTGGTATTCCATTACTCCACACCAGCAGTAAGCAAAATGACTTACTAAAAGAGTCAGCGCACAAGTTCGACAAATATTCATATTCATACAAATAAGCTTATGCCATCGCAAGCTCCATATAATACCTACCACAATACTCACGTGGCTAAGGGAATAGTTAAGTTAGTGTCATAAAAGAGTACTAGTACTAGTATGATTCATATAAATAAGTTGTGTTATACAGTACCCTCATACTTTATACTACCTTAGGGTTTAAAAGAGTACTAGTACGATTCATAATACCCATATATATCGCTCTTGTTGTTAAACTGTAAATCCTCATATACATATACATAGTAGGCCTTGGTAGGGACTTGTATAATATCTTTCTTGATCTTATCTTTCGAAAATCATCAAGAGATCTTAGACTTGAAGTTTTATTAAACTTGTGGAAAATACAAAAAAATGGCCCGACATCGAAAGGATCTGATAAAACGTGATCGATTTCATCCTACGTCTAAAATAAAACAAAACCCGACACTCAAAGAGTCAAGAAGAAGAGAAACAAAGGAGTTATATGGACCTAGATGAGTGAAGCTCGGTGTCCTAGATTGACGAGCTCACCCCAGGTATCCTAACACAAAGATGGAGCCGAATTAGGATCAGATCACATGGACATGTGGTAAAGCCTCGACACATGGACAACACATGAGACAATTAATTATCTTAATTATTTTCAATGAAATATTAAATCTCATTAGGTAACTTAATTATTATTTAGGTGTACACTTAGTTGGACAAGGTCAACACTTAAGTTTAATTGAATGGACTATACGATATGATTTTTTCCGATAGGCAAACGATATCCAAATTGGCTAAAATTTGGACCAGTATGCCCCAACACTCGAAGGCTTTGGTGAAAATTGTTACCAAGTGATAGCCCATGGGCCAACATGGAAAACAAATCCTATTGATGTTGGGCTAAGGTGATGGGAACAGTGTTCTTGATCCATACACAAAACTTGTTAAGGGTTGTTCATGAGATTGGAGACTCCAAATGAGCATGGGTCAATGGGAATACATATCCAACACCGTGGGCTTGATCTTAGTAAATTTTAAGGTCCAAAATCTAAGGATTTAGGCCTTAGTGGTATTGGGAGTGGAAGGTATTGCCCAAGCTATTTCTGGAGTTGAGTAGACCTATTGGATTGTGGAAAATCCTAACTCGTGATCTAGAAAGCTAAATGCTCCCCAATTTTAATATAGTATTACTGGGACACAATCTCAGGTGTGAGAGAAATTTCATCCAATTCTATCACTATTTGACTAGGGTTTCGGAGTTTACAATCAAAATCAAGGAACTATTCCTGCACCCTCCAGAACACCAACTAATTTAACTACTTACATGATCTTTATTTAATCCATAAACTAACACATTTCCAGTATAAAATTATGAAGTACTTATGTAATTTTGAAATATTTTATTAAGAACTTTCAGATAGCTCACCATGGAGCACAATCTCGGAGCATGACAAAAATAGGCATACATCACAGCAAATACATTACATATTATGGGATTGTGCTCCATGGTGAGCTAGGGTTTTGGTCATGCCCTTTAAGTGGTTATTTTAGTGTGAAAATATTTACAAGATCATGCAAACATACATATCGACAAACATGCAAAAGATGAATATAAAAAGTTAACTAAATAAAAGTGTAAAAATTGGGGAAAGAGTTGGCCAGGTCTTAGAGGCCATAAAAGTTGTCATCGTTATCCATGTTTGGCACCCAAATATGCTTACATACCTCATAACATACAAAATGCTCAACATGAAAAGTGTAGATCTAACAATGCTGAGTGCAATAAAGTAAGAATCATTCCAAACTGCTGTCTACAACACAAGGTATGATTTTTATTGAAAAATAGTGTATATTCATGACATCAGTACACTAAAAAATTCATATCTATTTTTATACACATGAAAAATACAATGATTCTAAAGCCTATTATCTCTTAACATACAAATATACATGGAATAAATACCATAAAAATGGAAGTAAACAACCATCTATACGAACAGATTCACCAAACAATGTAAAAAGGTAGAAAGGTAGAACCTTTACCTCAAAGTTGACCAAGGAGAGGTCTCTTGGGGCTTCGTATCCCAAGACCTACAGCCCTGGGTGGCAAGGTTTGGTTGTAGAAGTGTAGGAAAGGTGGGAAGGGTTGGAGGAGAAGTGGGAAGGCAAGGGTGGAAGAGAGGGTCAAAGCAAAGAGAGCCAAAGGGTGAAAAATGGAGGAGACTGGGTGAATTAATGGAAGGCAAGGGTGTTGGCCTCTGGAAGCCGTACCACAGAAAGCCAGAAAAATAGGGCACATGTATGTTGAACCAGACCGCATGCAAGTTCAGGTAAACTTTTTAGGTGCAAGGGTACTCTTCGAGTGTTGTTATGCAAGAAAATGGTAGTATAAATTCAAATTTGGGCGCAATGGCACTATCTGAGTGCCTTTGTGTCCTAACCTGAACCAAACAAAAAACTAAGTGTTGGCTCAAGGGCACTGGGAGGCTGCGCCCTTACGCTCAGCATAGAAGGACTCAACCTTAGGGTTCCACCCACCGCGCATCATGCAAGGGTTACGTTCGTCCAAAAGGTCGAACATGCCACAACACACACGAGCCTCATGATGGACTCGGTCCTAACATCTAACTACACTTGGCTCGACCAAACAAGAAGTGGTCGAGCACATAGCTTCCAACAAGGGTGTTAAACTTGAAGGAGGCTAAGACTGGAGAATGACATATCATACAATACACAAATCATAGCGAGAAGGGTCAGACCCACAAACCTAGTTCGGGTAACGACCGAATCGACTAAAAAACCCTCGAGCCAATGACTCAGATTTTACAATTATTTTATTAAATATTAGTTAAAATATTGTTATTTCAACCAAAAAATACGAATTTTATGAAAATTGCGGACTAAAAATATGGTATGAATTAAAATAATATAAAAGCCTAAATTGTATCAGACTTAAAGGTAATACATGCTATATTCCTGTAACGACCCGCCATTTTATAGAATATTGTGGGCCTAACTAGTCAGGTGTTACTAAAAAATATAACTAATTGACCCATCCTAATCGGACCGGGAGTTACTTAAATGCTACATAATTTCTATTAAAGCAAATAAATCTAACTCATTAAAATAATCGTCCTACAATCTTGGACCGTTTCCCATAGCCACATTTATAACACAATAGAATAAAAAGGAAGTCCACTCATTATCCCTTCACCAAACCTGAGTTTGTAAAAGATCCCCCAACCATACTTTTATTCCTCCTTAGATGAGCTAAAATCAAACAATCTTGATTAGCCTACATACCCAAGTCGGGATCAATCTCAATGTAGTTCTATGGGCTCTCAGGTCATTCTGAGATTATAGGCTCTCAGGTCATTATAAGATTTCGGGCTCTCAGGTCATTCTGAAATTACGGCCTCTCAGGTCATTCTGAGATTATGGCCTCTCAGGTCATTCTGAGATTACGGGCTCTCTGGTCATTCTGAGATTACGGGCTCTCAAGTCATTCTTAGATTAGGGCTCTCAAGTCATTTCGAGATTACGGGCTCTCAGGTCATTCTGAGATTACAGCTCTCAAGTCATTCTGAGATTACAGCTCTCAGGTCATTCTGAGATTACAGCTCTCAGGTCATTCTAAGATTATAAGCTTCTCCTTCTTCCCCACACTCTTCTCTTCTCCTCACCTCATCTTTGGCACCAAAAACCAAACCAAACAGTCTTTTTCTTCAACCAAAAACCGGATCATATTCTTCCCTAACCCCCCACAGCGTTGTCCATCATCCAACCCCCATGCGTAGAACTCATGACACGCTAAAGACAACAATTCAATTATCCTATTTTAACAAATTACATAGCATTGGACGTTGATGAAGCAACAGCAACACAAAACGATCATGAATGGATGAAACAGTAGAATTCACTTGGCGATCCTGAATTTTATGCTTATCGGAAATAAACATAACAGCAAAAAAATGAGTAAGAGAATGTCAAGGAAAGCATACCGAACCAGACACGTATACAAGATATAAGAACGTCGCCAAGAGGGGAGAGTAACTAGGAGAGAAAATGAGAATGACAGATGGGGTGAGAAGAATTCCCCCCCACCCCCCTCATCGAATGACTAAAGTGTGGTATTTATAGGTGTCAAAAAAAACGAATGGCCACCTAGGAAATCAAATGGTTGTCTAAGAAAACGAACGATCAATGATAAAACCGAACGGTCAATGAGAAAACGAATGGTTATCTCATCATATAAAATTTGACTCGACTGATAATAACGGTAGAACCGACCGGTTCAGACTATAAGACCCTGGTTCAAATTGCGGGTTTTAACTAAGTAGAATCAACCGGGTAGAGAATATAACATAATTAATCATAATAATTTTCCAATGTTCGATCCTTCCCCGACCAAGTTGAAAATTTTTTTTTCCACGGTCTTTACAATCTCCCCAACTTAAAAATATTACGTCCCCGAAACTTTATAACATCAAGATGACAATCATGATTAATTATATCTTCGGGATCTCAGGCTGCTCCCATTGTTGCTTCGGAGGCTAACGATAGTCTTTCTGCATGTGTCCCGTCCTTTCGCAGTTGTAGCACCGACGGGGCTCGTTGCATTGTCCTAAATGCATCTTGTTGCAATTTTTACATTATCTATACTGAATCTCCTCAAACTTCATTTTGAGGTTCCCATTTACATTCCCTTGGTAGTTCTGCTACTGGTGTTCTACGGACCCGTTTGGGCTATTAACATGGTTGGCATTCATGTTTTGCATGGTAGTCATCCCTTGTTTTTGCGCATGATCATGCGTGAATACCAACTCATGAGTAGTGGCTGCATCGATCACCTCGGTTATAGTGCCCTTTGGCCCCGCCGTAACCCTACTCCTCAATTCTGGCTTCAACCCCTAAAAGAATTTATCAGCTCTAGCCTTATCAGTTGCCAAAATCCCAAGTGCAAAACGCTCCAGCTGTAAGAATTTCTTAGCATATTCGGGGACTAAGTCCTCCTGCTGAGCAAGGGTGACAAATTAGAGTGCTTTCTTTTCGAGTGATGACTTAAGTACAAATGAATTTGTTATTTAATAATATTCAACAATGGGAAAAGATAATTACTAGACTTTTTAACAAAGTATCTGAGTCATAAGATGTGAACTAGTGGGAAACCAGGCTCTAATACCACCTGTAACGACCCGCCATTTTACACAATATTGTGGGCCTAGCTGGCCAGGTGTTACTAAAAAATATAACTAACTGACCCGCCCTAACCGGACCGGGTGTTACATAATGCTACATAATTTCTATTAAAGAAAATAAGTCTAACTCATTAAAATAATCGTCCCACAGTCTTAGACCGTTTCCCATAGCCACATTTATAACAAAAGAGAATAAAAAGGAAGTTCATTCATTATCCCTTCACCAAACCTGAGTTTGTAAAAGAACCCCCAACCATACTTTTATTCCTCCTTAGATAAGTTGAAATCAAACAATCTTGATTGCCCTACATACCCAAGTCGGGATCAAGCTCAATGTAGTTCTACAGGCTCTCAGGTCATTTTGAGATTACGACCTTTTCGGTCATTCTGAGATTACTAGCTCTCAGGTCAATCTGAGATTACGGGCTCTCAGGTCATTCTGAGATTATGGCTTTCAGGTCGTTCTGAGATTATAAGCTTCTCCTTCTTCCCCACGCTCTTCTCTTCTCTTCGCCTCATCTTTGGCACCAAAAACCAAACCAAGCAGTCTTTTTCTTCAACCCAAAACTAGATCATATTCTTCCCTAAACCCCCACAACGTTGTCCATCATCCAACCCCCATGCGTAGAACTCATGACACGCTAAAGACAGCATTTCAATTATCCTATTTTAACAAATTACGTAGCATTGGACGTTGATGAAGTAACAACAACACAAAATGATCATGAATAGATGAAACAGTAAAATTCACTTGGTGATCCTGAATTTTATGCTTACCGGAAAAAAAGAAACAACAACAGAATAAGTAAGAGAATGTCAAGGAAAGCATACCGAACTGGACACGTAGACGAGAACAATCAATGATAAAAATGAACGGTCAATGAGAAAACGAATGGTTGTCTCGTCATGTAAAATTTGACTCGACTTACAATAACAATCAAACCGACCGATTCAGACTTCATTGCTCAACCTGTTCAATTCTAGTGGCAATTATAATCACATGTGAAACATTTTAGGGTTCACGTGCCCGCTCACCAATCCAGAGCCCGCTTTGACTCACACATGCTTGCTCACGGTTCATGTGAATCAACTTTCCCTTATCTCGCATCTCACTAGAAAACACCGATGAAACTATATATACATAGGTCTGGGTAAGGATTTTAGTATTGTAGGCCTGAAGGCAACTTGTGGTGGATCTTGTTTTTAAAAGCATACTCGAAGGATCTCATCCTTAGAGGTTATTAGTCCAGAAATTCGTGCGAGCCCTTGTGGAGTGGGATACAATAAATCTACCACTCGATAAGTCTACTTACCTGTTAGAACTAATCACGATAAAGTGAAGGAGTCAAACCAAAATTGTGTTCCAAACAGACTTGGTAGAAGCTCCAATTGTGTCCATGCTCTTAGGCAGCTAGCTCTTACTCCGCACCTACACATTAAAACTAAAAACTAATACCGGCTATGATACATTCACACATCTTATATCACACTCAATCATACCACTCACATCAATATGCATCAAGATTTTCTAGGCTAGGTTGCATTTGATTAACAATTCATAGTTAATTTACTTAATTAGTTCTTTGACATTTATTTTAGTACAATTCAAATCACACAAATTCATTTTTATTCACAATCAAATATTTTATCACATCTATCAACCAAATCCTAGTATGTTGTGATAATAATTATCAATTTTAACTACTTAGTTCGGAGCTAATTATACCTCACGCCGTCGACATTGGCAACTATTCAAATTATTTCAATGATGTGCAAGTATACAAAGTCAGAACAAGTAATATAATGATAAATGTCCAAGTATCTTCCCATAGAGAGATCAATTTACTTATGTTAAGAGTAGAAAATAGAAATAAGAGCAAAACAACTAAAAGAGATGTTAAGTTTAAGATAAAATTTGCTCTAGAGTTGAATTCCCTTAACATGAAATTAATCTTCATCACATCTTATGCTTATCTTCTATTCTCTCGGATTGTCAATCTAGGATAATTATATGACATGGTAGCTCCCGCTCCTTCATGCTTCTATTATTTTGCCTCGATTTCTACTTCCCTGTGATAATTAATTAATTAACAAAATAGCGCATTAATATTTTCCATACAATCGCATACGCTGTGTAAAACCCGTGACTCGAGTAAGGGTTTTATTACAGCGAACTAGTCAGTTCAACCGTTGGTTCAAGTCGAGTCAGTTCATAGACCGCACAGAGTCGAGACCGGCGTGAGTTATGAGCGATGAGAGTTTCTTATACTTGAATATATAATGATAACGTTGAAGAGATGATGTGAGATGAGTTATCAGAATATATGAAAGTATGCAGTAATTTTTCTTTTTATTGATTTGATCGTAGAAATAGTTTTAGGCCGATTAACGCATTAGGACACATTATTGGGTAGTTGGGGCGGGTTATTAGTTATAGGTCATGTCATTTGGATGTTGTGATGTTTGTTTTTATTTTATGGGTTTTCCTTATTGTTTTGTATTTTTTTAGGATTTATTACGAGCTAGTTATTATTTTGACTCGATTATGAATCGAGTCAATACTTAATTACGAGTTTGCCACCGAGGTATTTCACCTCCTTTCCCGACACTTTCTTCACCCAAACCCGACGCCGCCCCCTAGGTTTGTCACCAACACCACTCCGCCGCCGATCGACGCCCCCCAGCTCGGCCGTGCCACCGCAGTGCCACCCTGACCAACCCCGACCGCGATTAGGCCGCCATGACGCCGGATTCACCCCGCGACGCCGCCACCGTTTCTAGCCGATTGGCACCATTTGGGCCATGCTTCCACCGACGTGATGCTGAAGACCACCATCTCGACCTCACCGACGTTTCCCCCCTACCCAGCACCGACGCCGAGGCCGGCCGTGGGCCCGATTGGAGAGACCCACCGCGCGGCCAGATTTGGTGCCGCTGCTGACGACCATTGCCGTTGTGATCGGCTGTGTTGTCACCACTATTGGGCCGGGCTCATCGAGACGAAGCCGACCCTTACCCCCGATTGCCCCACCGTGATAGTCGCCGGAAAACTGCCGGGACCCGTCGGAAAACCGTCGGAACCCGCCGAAAAACCGCCGAACTTGCCGAAAAATTGGAATTGCCTGGTTTTCCGCCGAGTTCATCCAATTGATCCTAATCGAACTTCAGATGCTGCTGAGCGCCGACTTTTTGAGCTCCGACACGCGCGATGAAACCCTAGCTGTCGCCGATTGTCGACAACGCATGAGGTATAATTTATTTTAATTTAAACATTTAAAATTAATGATTATTAGCACATCGTGGTAGGTTAATATGATTGAATGATTGATATGTTATGTATTTTATACTAATTAAAATATGTATGTATGTGATGGTGTGATATTAAAATAAACACTAAATGATTAATTAGGCTAAATAGGTATTGTAATTTAATGCAACCTAGATTAGGAAAACTTGTATTGATTATTATTGATGTATTTTGATTGATGTGTGATTGATGTGTGTATGCTATATGATATGTGAATGCATCATGAACGGGCGTTAGTATTTAGTTTTGATGTATAGGTACGGAGTAGGAGCTTGCCGCCTAGGTGCGCAACCATGCTTGGAGCTTCTACCAGGTCCGTTAGGACTCGTCTCCGTTTTACGCTCTATTCTGTCGCATGTTTGATTTCTTATTCGCAAGACAAGTTAAGTGGCGTTTTATTGGATCCCACTTATCTCGAGCTATTTAGCCGATCGCTTTTCCGGATTAATAACCCTCGAGGATGAGATCCCTCGTGTATGTTTTCGAAAGCAAGATCCACCGCAAGTTGCCTTCAGGCTTATTATATAAATTCCCAACCCAAGCCTATATATATATATATATATA
>JAVDBV010020507.1:3673-16637 GCA_032619315.1 Piper longum
ATATATGTATATATTAACTTTATTAATAAAACTAGTTACTAACCAACGTGATGCATAGCTAAAGGATTAAAAAAAATCTAAATGATAATAAAATCAAAATAAATTCTAATTACAATGAAAATTATTAAACTATTTAAAACAAATTTTAATTATAATAAAAAATAATATTTTTAATAAAAAATAAAAAAAATTATATTATAAAATAAATAGATAATACGTGATAAAATAAATTTTAATTATAGTAGAAAAGTATTAATAGATTCAAAATAAATTCTAATTATAATAAAAATAAATAAATTTTTTTACAAATTTGAAATAAAAAATAATATTGTAAAATAATTAGATGACATAACACACATTGTAAAAAAAAACAAATCCTAAATGCAATAAAAAAATGTTAAAAGATTTGGAACAAATCTTAATTATAATAAAAAAAATAAATGATAATATTGTAAAATTATTAAAGGACATGTAGTAGTGCTGTATTAAAAGTCATCTATTTTATATATTAGTAAATTAATATAAAATTTCATACA
This sequence comes from Piper longum, assembly GCA_032619315.1. Lineage (NCBI taxonomy): Eukaryota > Viridiplantae > Streptophyta > Magnoliopsida > Piperales > Piperaceae > Piper > Piper longum. The sequence goes on from JAVDBV010020507.1 coordinate 4,210, forward strand.
TAATTAACTACAAATTTAAACAAATCATCTAAAATATAAAAGTGATATATGTGATTAGTAATAAATGTAGGAAAATCTTTGACAAAATTTCTACAAATTTATCTTCTTTATTAAATATTAGCTAACATGGATAGTAGTGAATACGATAAGTATACTGCCACGGTCAAGTATTACCTAAACAAAAAAAAAAAGTGTCCATAATCATGTATGTGTATGAAATTTTAAAAATATTTACTAATTTGTTACCGTAAATAGTCACTAACGACCAATAAAATAAATAACGTTCATTACCACCCCACGTCGTCACTAAGGATGTAAACAATCCAAATTGACTTACAAACTTTTTTACATTTAGTTCGATTTGACTTAAACTTATACTTGTTAATTTTATACTTAAAAAATACTCGCCTTAAAATAAATAACTTATTGAGTAATAAACAGAGCTTCACCTAAAGTGTATTTAGTTCGGCTTTGCTCGAAACTCGAGCTTGATGTGATCAAACTTAAAAAAATATTCGATTCAAATCGGCTCATCAATTCTACTGAGGTTATATTGAAATTATATAGTGTTGAAAAAAAATTTTGATCTTATATTAGTCAAACAAAGTCAAAAACAAACATTCGTTCAATTCAAACTTGACACTACCCAAACACGAGTCCAACCTAAATACTATAAATATTAAATGAGTTTAATTCGACCAATAATATATTAAAGTTCGTCAAATAATCAAACAAGTTCAAATATACATGTCAACAATTAAATTAAATTAAAAAATATCTCTTTTCTAATTTAATTTGGCTCAAATCGACTCTACTCATTTATACTCCTAGCCGTCACATTTATTTAATTCGACTAACGACGTAGCGCGAGCTGAAGCCTTGCCTAGCCGTATATATATACTTACCAGAAGCCGATGGCGGGAGAGGATAACAACTATGAATGTGAATTCTCGAAACTGCCCATTTCTCCGTCTAGAAATTTCCTCCCACGATCATACCTTCTAGTGGAGAAAGATCTCGGCAGCAGCCATATTCAACGCCGGTTCGTTTTTCTGTCTTCGTTACAGCAGCACCGTCCCTTCTTTGCAATATCATGGGCTTGCTCGCCAAGCTTTGGGACGATACGGTGGCAGGACCTCTGCCGGAGAATGGCCTCGGCAAGCTGCGAAAGCATCCCAACCCCTCGTCACCTCACCCTCCTTTTGAAGTTCCGGTCACCCAGAGCATAGCCATCGCCAAACGCCCCCAACTCCCTAACATCGATACTGAGTCGCTTTCGTCTTCCCCCGCTGGATCCAGCGCCCGCGACTCTACTTTCTCTCGTGGGTGCCTTCCTCATCGTTCTTGTTTAGAACATCAGATTTCTGTTCTTAGTAGTTAGTTCTTGGTGTTGGTTTTGGTTCTGAATCGGCTTGTCGTTTTCTGTGTGGTGGGAATGGATGATGCAGCAGCAACTACGCCGCACGAGGGGTTTAGTAAGATCTGGCCGAAATTGGCGTCGGAGGCGTCGGGGCGGGCGGAACCGAAGAGTCCCTCTGTTTATGACTGGTATTTTCACACCATATAAACATATTAGCCAACACAGTTCTTAAAAGAAATGGGGCATGGTATCACTTGATCTTTCACAATGTTCACGAGGACAAACTGCAAAGTTCTTGATTGATTTGCTTGATGATCAAATTCTGTTTAAAGCCACACTGTTTTATCTAGTTACGATTTGTTTTCTCCACTATTTTAATCTTACGAGTTGGTTTTATTATTATTATTATTATTATTATTATTATTGTTATTATTATTATTTTATGCTTTTAGGATCGTGATCAGCGCTCTGGACGGCTGATGGAAGACGGCACATCTATTGACGATCAGATGCAAGAGTTTTGTACAAACTGCAATATACTAGCAAGGTATTGGAGATGATCTCTCAAAGAGAATCCCCATCTCTTTAACTATATATTTATCAAGAACAGTAGTATATGAAGAGGTATGATGGTCGAGGAATTAAACCTTTGATGCAAAAAGGGAGGAAAATGAGACTCTAGTCCAGCTGCAAAATCTGAAGCATACTAAATGGATCTGTGTAGATAGTGTCTCAAAGTAGTTTTTTTGGGTATTTTTCGCTCCTCTTATGTAGATCAATCATCCCGATCTATGATCGGTTCTTGTATGTACCGTTGTCCTTGTGTATTGCGATTAGCTCTGAGGCTCAGGACTTGCAGAAAATAAAATGTTTGGAGTGCGATCACTCATCATGCGATGGTGATCGGAAGACTTAATTTTATTCTACTTTTCACAGCTAAATTGATCAAGAAAAGGAGCGAGTTCGAGATATTTTTGGTCAGTGACGGGCAGAGAGCGACACCTATTAACGAGGACAAAGTTGGTGAGGAATCGGCTGTGGACTTATGACACTTGTAGGTCTCAGCGTGTCGGGGCAATTGATATTGATCTTCCTTTTTTTTGTCCGATTCAACGTGGACCCTCAGGAATAAAGGCACATCTGCATAGGAGTTTCGATCAGGGCACGTACGTAAATATCAAATAACTATTCTTAAATGTTTCTCTGCTTCCCGGTTAGCGTGCAATTCCAGCCTTGGTTGAACTATATGAATAATTTGCAAAATAAACTTATAGATCCTAAGAATAATTTTTTGAGAACTGAAACACAAATACAATGAGACTATTTTTATGTGAGAAGATTTGTGATTGTATTGATATTCTCGGGAGGAGAGGAGTACAATGTCTATATTTATATACAAAGATCGGATTGGAAGCGGGAAAATACAAAGTAACATATTTGTACTCTACAGACTATAATACAAATATAGTGAAATTCAAATTTAAACCCTAAAACTCATGGGATATTTGTATGAATCAAACAATTCAACTTTAAATCAGCCAATTTAACTTGAATAGGTGGCTAATGAATAACGATTCAAAAAAATTATAAGATCTGTCTTTCAATCTATAAATTGCCTGATGCTATTCAATTCAGGTTGATACACATCCATTTCTCAATCATCGAAATCAGAATGAATTTTTATCTTATAAAGTAGGATATGAAAATAGTGTAAATGGAAAAAAAATCATAGAAAATGGAAATACAATGAAATAATATGAAATTTTAAAAAATTTCCCTTATATATTTAGATAGTATAAAAATAATATGAAAATGAAATATCTTTCCCATGTGCATATGTCTCCCAAATTTTTTTCAATTTATTTTATTTTTATAAAAAATAATGCTTTGTAAAATTTACATTGATTAATTGTAATATTTGGTCTTTTTGTTAATATTACTTAGTTTATTTTTTATTTTTTGGAGTGGGATATAGTCATAGTTGATTCTTTATTTTTCAGCACATAAAATTTTTTTCTTTGTATAAGTTAGCCTAGATTAATAAAAAATACTAGGAATTATATAAATATGTGTTGATTATATTGAGTTTTGTCAAGTAAAACATTTGTTTAACGCTGAAGCATTAAAAAAGGGATCTACAATCAAGTAAAATCTCTAGAGATATATTGTTAGACTAGTTTAAAAATGTTCTATGATGTTAATTCATGTTCTATGTTTGTATAATTTGTTAAAAAAATGTTCTAGATGTTAATTTGTGTTAGAATCTATTTAAATAAGTTTTACATGTAATTCTAATGATTTAAGTAAGTTCTATAATCAAGTTGTTAAAAAAGAATGAGTTTTAGAACATGTTTATCATTGAGTATAAAATCATGAAAAAAATAAGTTAAATCGTGTTAGGTTAAAACCCTACAATAATCTTTGTTTTAGTATTTAGAGAGCATGAAAATCCTGTTTTTATTTGATAAAAATAGAATTTAAAACGAAAAAGATAATGAAATTAGGGTTAGAAGCACCACAGCACTTGCTAGCTGAGATTTTGGTGTCGCAACACTGAGCAAATGATGAAACGAGTATGTGACACATTGATGCAACACTGGTTACCTGAGATTTCGGCGTCGCGACACTCATGTATGAAACTTCTGAATCGATGTCCACTGCCACGATATTCAGAAGCCAATATCTCATCATTGCAACACTCATTCCCTAACCATAATATCTTATTATTTTTCATTTTTTTACTCAATGCATGCTATGTTTATGATTACAAATCATTGTATGAAATTTGTATGATAATGTTCAATATATTATTAATGTTTGTAATATGTTGTATGTAATAATAAATATCATGCATGACATATCATATCAACTAGACATGAGTACACTAGTCGGCATTGTAATGTATGTTAATTATAATCCAAAGTGGTAGAAGTTCAGGCAGTTGAGACTCGGAGCTCGTTAGAAAGCTTATCAAGTCCGTATTTTTAGTTGTCATTTGAGGAGTTTTATGATTTTTTATTTTACGTGATTAATCAAATGTTTCTCCTTTAATTGGTATGTTAAATCAACATGTTGCATGGTTTATCTAATGTAACTGCCAAGGCACTAGTATTAATTTTCTTTACGTACCAAGGTATGCCAGTTTAACTTGTTCAATAGATGTATTATGCATGCGGATATGACGCATTTCCAGTAAATAAGGACTGTTATCCCATCACCTCATATCACTGTCTTAACAGCACACATGATTACTTGTGATTTACACTGTGCAATTTGTGGATCACTACCACTTTTCTTCAGGAAGTTAGATGCAAAGCTCAATAACAAACTTAGGTACACAATTATTTAGAATAGACTAGGCGTTTAGATGTCCCTATACCCATGTCCACCAGTTTTCTTTAGCTAGTACCGTAATTTTCTTGTGATGTTGTATTTTATGCTATGGAGTTAAGACCCTAGGGAGTGAAAGACAAATAGCTAGTTCAGTTTTACTCAATGAAGTCGGGCTAGGTTGGTGAAGGGCTAAACTAGTTTTCATATAGTTTTCACAAATCTCAAGTAAATGACTCTCTAGAGGTCATAAATGCGAATGATTTAATTGATTTTCTAGTTTTTTATTAAGACTAATTAGTTATTTGAAAGTATTTAATTTAATATTTTCTAGTTAATTTAATTAACTAAATATTATAGTTTTCCCGAAGCCTTAGTTATAAACTATCAAACTAACTAGTTACTCATAAGGGTGGAATTTGTCCAAGTTTTATGGATAGATTACTAAGTTACATAAATTATCTTATTTATATTATTAAAATTGTTATTCATGTTATGTTCAATTAAATTAGTCTTGATCACTTTTAGTTGAGATTTATCATATTTAACGGATCAAGATTATTCTTATTTGTTTATTATTATTTACTATATATGTAAACGGTGGACTCTGTATCTTGTATAAGAAACTGAATAGACATGTTTGTATGCATGCGGGTATTGGAGCATGGAAGTGACGAGATATAGACTCTTAACATTAGTCTTAATTTGTTTTATTTATTTTAGTTTTATTAGTAGACTTTTGCTCAGACAATTATTATATATGTAGTATCTTTTATGAATATAAAGACCGGCTTATGAGTCTTATATTTTGCTTGTTCTTATTATGATGCATATTATAATTCTTGAATTATATATTAAATATATTATGCATACACATTAGGATGATGATACATATAATGACCTTAATAAGATTTATACAGGTTAGAATTGAGGTAGTTAACTAATTATGACTAAAATTAAAAAAATTATTAAATTTCAAAACATCCCCGTATGAGAAAATTTTTAACCTCGAAATTTTATATTTATTTCATTAGATTTTAAGACAACCAAATAAACCTTAATAATGATGGAAATAGATATAAATACATGTCTTGACTTACTAATGATGGAAATAGGTATAAATACATGTCTTGACTTACTAATGATGGAAATTATAGACACATACTCGTTTACACTAATTTTTCATAAACATATTATATTTTCTAGACAGGTAACATGCTTAAAGTAAAAACTACATAGTTAATTTTTATCGGTTAATTAATATGGCGGGAAGATTTGTCGCCCACCCCAAAATATTTTACCTCGTGACTATCTATATTTAATTTAATTAAATAAAATTAAAGGAAGTGAGGTAAAAGGAAACCTAAACCCTCCTAAATCCGAGCCCTCCTCTTCCTCTCGAAGATTTCCATCGGCGTCTACGACCTCCCTACTATTTGCTGCCATCGCCGACGACATTGCCGGAGGCGGCCACCACCCCTCACCGCCAACAAAGGTCCGCGACCGTCTCTTGCTGCTGCCAACCTACCCTAAAAGAGGCAAAAATTCTTCTCTTTTCCTTAGATGCAAAAAGCTGGAAATTTTTTCTCTCTCTTTTGATGCTTTATGTACGTATGTTTATTGTTTGAGGCTGAGTTAATGTACATGTATTTGAACAGCACCTAATTTTTTAGTTTTTATTTTTGGCTATATATTTGTCCACGCTTCACAGAGGATTAGATAAATATATTGAACATGGGTGCCATTTGGACACCTGCTGCAGGAACAATTATCTACAGGGCATATTTTCTGAAAGTTCAAGCATGAGTACTATGAAATTTTGCCGGGAATGGTATGACACCTTTGTTATTTTTCTCACGAATTTCACTTGTATTTTTTGCACCTAAATCCGTGTTGCTATGCATACATGTATTTTTTTTTTTCTGTTTACAGCAACAACATCTTGTATCCAAAAGAAGATAAGGAGCAAAAGATCCTTCTGTATGCCTGTCGTAATTGTGATCATCAGGTCTTTCCTCATCTAGCACTTGTTATGTTAGTGGTACCGCTTTTTCTTTTATTAAATTCATATACTTAATTACCATTCTTTTTCTTTTTTTCACATTGGTACTTTTCCGGCCTTGGTTTTAGTTATTTTGCGATGCTGCCATTTTACTTACCACCTTTTTTATCCTTCGCATTAAATATTGCCAATGGATGTCATTCTTTTGGTATTTCGGAGGTTGTTGTGGCTTTTGTTATGGTTTTTCTTATGTTCACTTGTGATGGATTTTCATTTGCTTAAGTTTGCTTTGTGTTCGATTACTGTTGATTCACTATATGTTTATAACGTGTTGAATTGAAAATGGGGTTCTTGATATAGCATTTATTATTTTTTTTTGAGGTCTTAAGACTGTGTATTTTATTACCTCTAGCATGTTTTTGGAGTTCTTTAGATTGTGTATTTTCTTACCTACCATGATACAACAGCCTGAAGGGAAGATTACTGGTTGTACTTTCAGCAAATATTATATGGTGTACTATAAGGGTTTTGTTGCTTGTCGTGTAGGAGATTGCTGAGAATAACTGCGTATACAGAAATGAAGTGCATCATTCAGTTGGCGAACAAACTCAAGTTCTGCAGGATGTTGCGGCTGACCCAACTCTACCTCGGACAAAGACTGTTAGATGTGTCCAATGCAATCACGGAGAAGCTGTATTTTTCCAGGTTAGCAAATGTTAACTAGTGCTTCAGGTGCGATGATACGTGTTTCTATCGTAAAGACCACCTTAAATTTCTTTTGTGCAAAGTTTTGTAGTTATCACCATAAACATTGGACATGCCAAACAACCATCATGGAGTAAGCTAATCAACTATAAATCATGAACGGACAAACATATAGGTGAAATTTTTTTAAAACATATTTACAGTTGGTTAAATCTAAAGTGCCCATTGTTGACTTTCCTTTTCTTATTCTGCAATTGAAATCTCTATAAATTTTCCTATGATTTTGTCTTTCCATTTGATTCCTTGTAAAATTTGTAATTAAGGCAAAGCATTCCTATAAATATTTTATGTTTATGGACAAACTTATATTCATTTTGATCATTTTTATAATCTTTGTTTGGTTAAATAATAATGATCACAATGTTGACCTCTATGGCGAAAAATGCATGACCTTTTTTTTTTTTTTCTTTTTTCTTTTTAAAAAATTCCTTTTGAACATTGTGACTCTGGCAATTTTTTCTTTGATTTTTTTATGTCCACAGGACAAATATGCTTTCATTTGAATGTGAATTTATTGATAGCTGTTTGGCGAAATATTGTGATCACATTGTTTACCGTTATGGTTTTACATCAAAGTTGATAACTTTAGACTATGAAAGATCATAATTATTCCAATCTGGAAATTGAAGGGGCATTTGATTCGTGCTTTTGTAATGGCTATTTATAACTGCATACATGTAATATGTGAAAACGTAGAAACCCCATTGCATTGAGAAGGAATGGATTAGTTAAGTTTTGTAATCTCTCCCTTTGTTTATTGTCACCTCTAAAGCCTCAATCTTAGATTTCGTCCTTCTTTACCTTTAATTTCATCATGTTGTCCCCCATTTATTCCTTATAATTTATGATACAAATTTAGTTCGTATCAATTGGTATCAAAGCCGGGTTCTGGAAACCTTCATGACTTCCATTGCCCGGTGTATACTAGAACTGTAATTAGTAGAATTACCATTGCAAGAAGTTCGGCGATGGCATCATCAAGGACTTGAACACAATACACTTCAGAGAAGGAATTTCAGGAGGTAAAGCAAGCTTCACTGCCCCAAGCACAACAACAGGTTCTACACTGCCAACACCCATGAGGCAAGGCCAGTTGCACCATATTTGCCAACCATGCTTGTGCAAGGAGATTTGGACATCGATTGATTCATTGGTGCCCAAAAATTGGTCATTTGCCTCTAAGGCGTACCTCAAACATATGTGGTTTTTTATTTTATGATGAAGATCAACAAAGCCATCATATGTATTTCAAGTATGTGCATCATCAACTATTTAGGGAATTTAGATGCATGATAAAACAACCATGATGGGCGAACTCATAAAGAAGAAATTGGATGACATGTGAAGAAAAAGTTAGGATTGTGGAGGAAAGGTGACATACTGGAACACCCCGATTTGGCTCCTAGCGCAAACTGAATGAAAATATTAAATCCTACACCGTTATTCTTGCTCAATTTAAATACAAAGCTGACCCACAAGGCTGACCTAACCATTCAAGGTGTTAAAAGACAGAATGCTCACAAGAATCTAATGCGTAACCAAAACACACATGATCATACTAAAAAATTGTTGAGACACCTAGGTTTGGGTTCATGCAAATGAGACGTCTTAAATGAATCCAAATTATAGAGTAAGACTTCAAATCTTGAGAAAAAATCTAGCAGAGTCTCCCCTATAAGTAGGACATGGTAAAAATTTTACAAACTTGCATAATTTTACAATTTATAAAATCTACTTGCAGTCATTCACGTTTCATGGATTTCACACACAAAAATATCACAGAGGTGTTCTACCTCGATCACAGATCATTTACAGCCAAAATTTTCATTCTTTAGGCTGTTAGTTTGTTTGGTCTTTACATGTGCCCTTCAATCTGCAAAATAAAGTCCAAAAGCTAGTCCAACCCATGTTTCTCCAACCTACAAAACAAAGCTGAGAAGTTCGTCCAACTCCTATTTCTTCTTCGGTCTGGGTGCCTGCACAGGTAACATGATTTAGCGTACTTGCGTTAATTTTATCCTTTAGTTATAGGACTCCGTGGCTTGGAGACTTCCTGCACAAAATGGTTAGACCTGCGTGCTCTAGAGTATACTGTTTGTAAAATAATTTGACACAGGTTAGTAATAATAATTTTTATACATCCTAAGACATGACAACTCCGTATTTCAAGGCCACAAGCTCTCACACATGAAGGAAAGGTTATTTATATGGCCCACTATCCTCGCATGGGTAATCATATTGATTCACTTGCCCCACATAATATTTACATTACATAGCCCACTGGCCCACATCAACATGAGCAAACAACACATACAACATCAACATGAGCAAACCATACATACAACATCAACCAAGTCAACCATCTCATGAGTCATTTTCAATCCTTGTCTCTATGGCCAAACCTCCAACACCAAACTATATAGAAAACATCCGCTAGTAATTTAAGATTACTGGTCCAAAAATAACTATGGAAAACATTTTCAAATTAGCAAATGGACACATCACCCATGTGAAATTTCATCATAAAATCAAAAACTTCTCTACACCTGCATCATCATATTGAAATATGGTCAATAGGGCCTAATCATTATCAGAGAGATATACATGAACTTGAATCAAATATACTTAGACGGTAACATGTCAGTACTATGGCAAATAGGGTCTAAATCATAATCACCACCATATCCCGTATACATTCAATAGGAACTTACACCATAATCACGATAGCATTGCATGACCCGGATGTATTTAATAGGAAGCATGCGTATGAAAGATATAAACATTGCTAGCAGGTAACAGAACTCATATATATATATAAATATGAATAAACTGCCAAACATAATACCACATGAGGGTACCGACTGGACCCCTTGGTGGGCGTCATGTGCCCATCCGTCAAGCATGCATAGAAAGTCCGAAAATCATATCGTATGTATAAATCCTACGAAGGGCCGATAAATAGTGTTAAAACGATTTTTGATCAAGATCTCGTGTTTTTTGAAATTCACCTCAAGGGTTCTTAACGTGGAAGTTTTTTTTATTCGAAAAACCCTGTAAGATGACTTGTAAGTAGTGGGATCTAATGAAACGCACTAATTATGCCCTACAATATCAATCAAAACTACGATAGATCCAAACAACAGATCAAGCAGAGGAGTCTTAACGGACCTTTGAGGTTCAACGAGTTTGACTCCGCACGACCTAATAGATGCAGACTACTTCCTCCCCTATTTCTTTTTATTTTTGGGTAAGAGAAGGAGGAAGAGGAGGAAAAGAGGAAAAAAAGGAACCCAAATGACGGCATGGTGACCCTCTACGGTGGCAATCGGGAGGGAAGGAGGAAGGAAGAGGAAGGGAAGAGAAGAGGAGGAGAAGGGAGGAGGGAGGAGTAAAGGGGAAGGAAGGAGAAAGAGAGGGGAGATGGGGCTGCCAAGAGAGAAAATGAGGGAGGAGGGGGATCGGCATGGAGAAAAAGGGTGAGGAGAAGAAAGAAATGAAAGGGGAGGGAGAGAAAAGGCAAGAAGAAAAGAGGGAGAGAGAAAAGGGGAAAGAAGAAAAGAGGGAGAGAGAAAAGGGGAAAGAAGAAAAGAGGGAGGGAGGAAAAAGGAAAAGGAAAAGAGGAAGTGGAGGAATGAAAAAAACAAAACGAAAGGGAGGGGGAAAAGGAAAGAAAAGAAGAGAGGGAGAGGGAAGGAGAGAGAGTGGGAGAGAGACAAAGACCCGAAATGTATGTGACACGATTCTATCCTAACGCGATACAAATGTGCAACCCGCACAAAGTGGGTGCAAACACAGCCCTAATCTACACTACACAACTAAACAAAACACAAACCACTTGCTTGGCAATTGGGGGCTGACAGGAAAACTCAACTGCAGATGTGCCCATTGCCCACGACAACACACAAGGATCTTCCTTGCACCAGAGCGATTGAACCAGATTGACCGCGTGTTACTTAGACCGAACCAACAACAAACTACACATAAAATATTGGGTCGACATGTCGGGTTTTACCCAAAGTTAATGTTAATATAGAAGATTCAGCACAATTTTTAAAGATCTTCTTAAAGCTATTAATGATTATAGATGTGTGTACTTTATGCACGTCAGTAGTTTAGTTTCTTGTTTTTTTTACCCTGAGGGCAAGGTTCTCTTAACCGGGAAGGAGTGATTTGTGCATTTGTAATGGGTAGTTATAACTGTATATATGCAGTTAATATGTGAAATGTATTTGCAGGAAAATCCCCCTGGCAAGGAGAAGGAATGAATTAGTAAAGTTCTGTAATTTCGCCCTTTGTTCATCCTCACCTCTGAGGCCTCAAGCTTAGATTTTGTCCTTCTTTGTCTTTAATTTCGTCATGTTTTCCCCCATCTCTTCCTTATAATTGACAATAAGAATTTAGTTCGTATCAGCATCTCACCTAAATTGTGGCATTCATCTTTGTTGTGGTTGTATCTTGGTCAATGTGTGATCTATTATCAAGGACAAGGAAGATTGTTGTTAGAGCCGAAAATACATTGAGCAGTTTTGATTTGATTTCATGAAAATTTCTTTGTAGTTTTAGATTCTAAGAAGCCAGATTCATTAATGTGTCATGTGCAATGCAGGCAACAGCTCGAGGAGAGGAAGGTATGACTCTCTTCTTTGTTTGTTGTAATCCTAACTGTGGCCATAGATGGAGGGACTGACGGGAAAACAAGTTGGTGTCCTTATCTACGACTTGGAAATTATACATAGTGCAACTTGTAAAAGACATTGCAATGGTTTCCCTTGCTTGACGTTCTTTTGAATGTCCAAACTACAATGATTTGGCTTTGTAACTTTTTCACATTGACAAGACTATTTTTGCTTCCCATAATGCTAGGATGAAATAAAATTCAGGTGTCTGTTTTCTCAAAAGGGCCAAAATAGTGTTTTCTAAATGGTCAAAATAATTTTGCTTTGGTTTTATATATATATATATATATATATA
>JAVDBV010020518.1:2593-22821 GCA_032619315.1 Piper longum
CCCCCCCCCCCCCCCCCCCACAAAGACCAGAATTTCCCTACGCGCAGATGGAACTAGTAAAATTTTGCGCTGGTTGGCACAGCTTCCTAACTAATACTGGAGAAATAGACAATTGAACCTCCACCCTGTTTATATGATATTGCTTGTGCAAAATGCTTTACTGAACAAATGCTTTAACTTACAACAATTGGGCAGGCAGAGTTTCCATGGTTGGCAAAATATACAAACGCAGATGACCATTCAACTTATGGCCGAATGGTATGATTGCACACATTTCAACTTACTAGTAAAAACATCCAAAATGCAGGTGAGTAATTACCTTTCCAAAACCTACCACCGACTCCCCTGCACTGCCGATCCAGATCCACCCCAACCGGAGTTTTTTGGGGTTAAACTGCTGTCGCCCCATCCACCCGTGTTCCCAACAGCATTTCCAGTGCTGCTGCTCCGGCCACCACTGGCTGCCGTGTCCGATTTTTTGTTGTCTTGATTTCCACTACCCCAGCCACCATCACCAGATCCACCAGTAGATGCCCAACCACCAGAACTTGTATTATGTTTCCCATCATCATTATTGCTGCCCCAAGCGCCACTGTCCCCTCCGCGATTTCCAGCATTCCAAGTGCCACCATCACCACCCCATCCACCGGGGCCATTGCCATTTCGTCCGCTGCTCCATCCCCCACCAAAGTCACTGTTCCTTCTGTCATTCCCTGCATTCTGGTCCCCTTTATCATTGTAGGATTCACCGCGCCCCCGGCCATGACCATTCCTAAAGTCATTTCTACCTGTCCAAAGTTGGCCAAAAAAACCATATCTTAGCAACATGTAGAGGAACACAATATAACTTTCATACTTGTGCCTGTATAGTCCAGTTATTCATTCAAATTCACGTATAATATCAGTAGCTTATGCCTCTGCTTGATTAAAATGATAATATAGTACAAGTTGAAATGCCAGTATAACTAAATTGATAAAAGGCCACGCCTCTTGCATTTAAAAGAGACACGGCAGAAAAAATAAATCAGGAGGATTTCTGAGAATTCTCAGCGTTCTCCTTTTGAATAGTAAAATAACCAGAAAACACGTTTTACACATCCCACACAATAATTACTTTTGAAGCAAGACAAAATGACATATTTGGTAGGGTTCTAAGCTACTGCTGATAACTTGCTGATAACTAAACAGAAATTCATCTAGGTAAAAACTGCCACCCCCTGCACAAAACATTTTAAATCAAACCAAAAGAAAAAAGAAAATTTTGCAGCAATGCCTAATACATGCAGAAAGTAAAATCTTTAACATCACTCATACGATACTTTGTCAAAGCACATTATCATGAGCTTCAGCCAGATATGGATTTGGACAATAATTGGCTGGCAAAAAGAAAAGCATGACACCAAGAAACGTGCTTCTCAAAAATAGCAACTCCAGGATAACTGCAATAACATGTTTGCTGCACATCAACAGCAACCTAGGATGCCATGTGCAATGTTATCCTATATTTGTTGCTCTCTGCATATGTAATCATTGAGGACTAAATCATTTTGTCAGATGAAGCAATAAGATACATTAGGACCTGGGGATAACCTTTTTTTTTCTAAACAATGCAAGTTAAAATATCATAATCTCAAAGATAATAATAATCCCGAAATTCAACTTCGGCAAGGAAAACAAGCATCAATGCGGAGAAACACTTGACTATGGAGTCCTTATCATTTTAAGAGGGATTTTTCTTGCTAGCAAGATGAGTTACTAAAACAAGCATTCAGAAACAAGAGAACGCCTGCAAACAGATTGTGGGGATATGTCTCAGATAAAAACTCACCAATTCTAGATCCAGGAGCAGAGGACCTATCTCCATCTGAATTCATATTTCCCTTCCAACGACCACCACTATTAGAAGTAGAACTATTCAGAGCACCACCCCAACTTCCAGGTGCAGGGCTTCTCATGGGAACTCGAGCAGCAGCAGTTGATGCACTTTCAGATGATGGAATTGGATCATTTATATGCCTCTGGAAATATGCTACTAGTCGATCTATGTTATCAAACCATTCTTTCCGAAACTTATAGCCCTTAGGGTAGAGTCCTATATACTCATGATGAGGATTAGTACTGCGAATGTATGAAAGTATGAACGTCCCAGGATGTTCATGAGAGATTCCTATGCAATAAACTATCCTCATTGGGTACTCTGCTTTCTCTGTTTTCAAAATTTCATCAATTTCTGCCTTATTCCCATGCTTAAATTTGCGGTATTCAAGCATATTCTTCAAGTTAGCAACAAGAGGATCAACGTATCGATCCATAACCTGCATATGTCAAAAATGAAATTGAGCACATTTTGAAGAATGAAAAATGCTCAGACTGTTTGCAATGAAAAACTATAATAATAATAAATTTGAAAGGTACACAATGAGGATGATGTTGAGACTTGTCTCGTTTTCCATTTCTAAAGAGTGTGAGGAAAAGCATGCAGCACAAAACCTAGTGACTTTATTTCATTATGATCTTTTTCGCCATCATCACCAGCAAAAGCAGCCAATCAAGGGGGGGAAAATTATGTTGCCAATTCCAGACTAGCTGGGTTAAGGTGTAGATCATGAAGTTGACAGATGAGAAATGAATAGAACAAAACAGAACACACATGCATCACACAATAAAAAATGAGAATCACACTTTCCATCACATGGATGCAAACTAATTCATAGAATCAAGGAGGCACATGATGGAAGATTTGATAAACACTACCATAATTCAATACATAAAAGATTATAGTAACAAAATAAATGGACTAAACAAAATCAACCTCATCCAAATCCTCAAATGTATCATCCCCTATCTTCAATGTTTTCCCAAGACGGAGCAAGCTTGTTATGTCCTTATGGTCCTTGTCACCTTCAGCAATATCCTTGTGAGCATAAACACCGTGATACACTTTCAGAGTTAATGTCAAATAAGACGGCCCTCTGGAACTAGGTCTAATGATGCTCTCACCAATCTCCTTGTCCAACAAAAACTATTGTAGGGCCATCATGCAAAAACATAAACAAATAAATAAATAAATAAACCAAAACAATCATAAAAAACCCACCTAGAAGTGATTACATAAAAACTAGCACAAAATACGGATACAAAGAGGGAAGTTCACTACCTCTATTGCTTCATCCATTGTCAAATTTTGGAAACGAGGATGGACAATCATCCTTGGCTTGAAATGTTTCTTGGCAAGTTTTTTTTCTTTAGTGACCTCTTTCTCACTTTCTACAGTGCTTGCTCTTTCCTGATAGAAAGGGTCGTTTTTTAAATCAGGGCCAGCATCGTCATCATACTTTACCCTCCAATTCTCATGCACCAGATTCACAAAGAATCTATCCTTGTGAACTCTATCAATCTTCAAAGTCAGAATAGTACCTTCGGAGAGATTATCAACTTCTATACTACCAAGATGCTTGATGTTAATTGACCCTCTAAGACCTGAATCCAGAACGCACATTATGCGCTCTGACTGAACATTCTGAACAGATGCCTGAACAAGTCTTCCTTTTGCAAGGGACTCATCTGTTTCTCCTGAAATCATTGAAAAAACTTCATCTTGAGTTGGCTCAGAATATGGAGTTCGACCATCCTTAAATCCTTGCAGTAGCTCCATCTTTATATCGAAGAGTGTTTCTCTTTTTCTTGCATGAAGGCGATCTTCCACACTTCTTGCATATTCAACAATGTTCAGAACCTTAAGCATATTTGGCCGCTCACGAACATGCTCAATAGCCATCTCTAGGTCATCTTCATCTGCATCATTCTGATCCCCCATTATCTCTTCATTGTAAACATCCTTTGCCATCTCTTTCGCCAGATCATAAGACTCAGGATGAATCCTTGTATCATCCAACAAGTCAAAAAGTTGACTGCTAGTGGCCGCTAAACCGCTCTGACGAACACGTAAAAAACCTATTGCATTAGTGAATTCCTTCCTCTTCAAAAACATACTCAATAAAATCTCTTTGCGGCTGAATATTGATCCTGCCCTAACCAATGCTCTTTGTAAACCATATGCTTTACGAGGGCCAAGACCAGACACAAATTGCAAAGGAGCAAAAAGCCATTCATGACTGGCAGCGAGATTTATATCAATTCCAACATGGTTAGTGGCATCTACCATTACCTCCTCAATCACCCCATACTTCTCATCAGGGGAAAGGAAATCATCAGATGAGGTAAGCTTCCACGATAATAATTCTCTCCCAGATCCACAAAGGGTTGCAATCATCGCCAAGGGATTTTGAAGATATCGACCAAGGGCAACAGCTCGCTTAACAATGACTAAGAAACATAACCACATACTTATTAATATATTATTAATATTAATAATGAATATAAAATATTATATATATATATATATATATATTATCAATCGCATTACAAATATGGGAAGATATACCTGGTTGTCCAGGAAGTTGGTCTGAAGCAATTCGTGAATTTTCATATAGGCGAGGAATAGACTCATCCCCATAATTAACATTGATTGAATCTATGTCAGGATTGATATCTTTCGCATGATGCTCAAAAAAGTTGAAGATTTCCTAAAAAAGGATAAATAAGAAAAGAAATAAGTATTACAGCTACTAATGCTCCTCTTCCCCGTGTTGCTTCTCATATAAATACCCATTTTTAGATGCAGGCGAATCATCATTTTGGAGGAGTGAACGAAAAAAAAATCTTTCATCTTTTGACAAATCATATCACTAAATAATTAGCTAAAAAAGAGAAAACAATTGAAAGTGCCCCTACAGGTTATCTAATAGATTGACAAGATTAAATACGAAATAGAAAGAAAACAGCAAAAAACTCCACAAAAATCAACAAACAATTCCCATGTACATCGATGGTATAAACAAGCTAGATGCTAGAAGGATGCACACCTCAAAAATGGCATCTTTCAACCGCGTGCAGGACAAGTTCGCCGCACCCACAACAACAACTTGTGGCTGGTAATCAGTCAAGAATTTGAGGAGACGCTCTTGATCGTTTTTCTTGCGCTGTGCATAATTGGCATTATCACCTCGAGCACTAATGGAACCAGCATATAACACATCCAAAACCTCACCTGAAGAATCCAACATCACAAAAGTGGTCGCTGGATTTCCAGGCCCCCAACAACAAGCCATAACCCTAGCTGTAGAATCTTCATCCACAACATTTTCACTATCCTTTGGATGGAATGGTGCAACCGCCACTTTGTTCCATATCTTTGTTCCATACTCAATCCGCAAATAATTTTTAGCCCTCACTGTCAGCAAAGAGCGAGCTTCTTTTTCCATTGACGGAAGCAGATACTTGAAAAGAGCATCCTTCAAGATAAGCTCCCTCTGCTCATTCCACAGCTGAGCAGATTTGCTGACACTATCACTTAAATAAAAATCTTTAAATTCACCTAACAACTTATTCTTGGTTGCTTCTGGTAATTCTATTTTCACTTGAAGGAGCTTTTCTTCCTCAGCCTTTTGAACAAGAAACCATTGCTCGTCCCTAAACTCTGAAAGTGGCTTGTTTAAAAGCCATTTGAATCCAGCAAACTGATGGAAGGGATCTATTGCAGCATTACCCTCTGGCGTAGGGCTTGTTGACACCACAGCTTTCTCCATGAACATGCTTCTCACATGTTTTCTGATACAAGGCTCCTTACTGATCTCTAACGCAGCCTGCATCAAGCAGTGCAGAAAAAAAAAAGATACTTCAAAGTGTAACGACTATCAGTGCCAAAAGATAGAAAAGGAGCAACAATTACCATAAACCTAGCACCCTTAAGAACTTCCTGGGAAGTCTCAAATGTTCGACATGTGAAATTTCGTGCAACTTCCTCGGGAGTTTCCTTAGCATCTTGTAACTCGTCCAGTCGCTAAAGTTGGAGGGGATCCAACGGTGCCAAAGTACACGAGAAATGGAAAATCAGTAATTCATTGTTAGAATCAAAATGATTGTGGCAAAAAAAAATAAAGATTTGCAACAATGCATACCATCTGTTCAAGGGTCAAAAGCAAACCGAACATTTCTGAACTGAACCCAAACTTGCCTGAAACTTCCCAAAGTCCAAGATTCTTGCACGAAGTGTATGGTGACTTCCGGCCAGGTCTCTTAAATTGGCCTTCTTCTACACTAATTTCACCTTTAGGAAAATGCAAATTAAATTTTGAGTCAACATCTTCAATCTCTCGTTGTGTCTCAGCTTTCTCAAGAGAACCTAAAATTGATCGATACACATCTTTGTTCAAATTAAGTCTTGTTTCATGGTCAATTCTCCGAGATTCTTCTTGAAAACATTTCTCATAATGTATCCGCAAAGCCCTCTTCTGCTTCTGAAGAATCAACCACTTCCTGTCCAGATTGTAAACGGCCCAGAGTTTCTGTAATGTAAAGGAACTCATTAATTTTCACATAGAACCACGGCTCATTCATATAATTTTAACAAACAACCCAAAGTAGATAACCAAATATACCCTGTGCATTGTCATTTTTGGCTTCATCTCACTCTCGATACTAACTTGATCTTGCTCATCCAACAAACTAAGACAAAGCTCCTTCCGATAAGTAGCAATGAATGGAATCTATTGAAATAAGGAAGTACAAACACCGTTAAGATATTTGACAAGACACTGCATGTTGCAAGCAAAAGATTATTATCTCACATCAACTTTTTGTCCATGCAGCAACCCCAACACATTTGCTATGTCCTCCTTGTTAATCTCCCCAAGTAAATTCATGTGGCCAAAGAACGGCGACGATTCAGTTGAAGTGAGCTGGTTGTAAATCCAAGAGCTCTCGTCTTCTATGCTTTTATCGTCCGTTGGCACAGGTCCAGTGATCATCTCAGACAACTGCATACACATAAACATGCAAAATCCTCTTATATGCTTACAAATGAATAAAAGGCATTCACAATCATTTACCAACAGCAGTAAATGACCACTGTTAACAAGAGTGCAAAGGCCAAGCTACCGATGAATAACCTGTATTCTTTCAGGAACATCAGTTTCCCGTATCTGTTGATCATCTCGTGTCATATACTTCTCTGTCACAATAAACGGCTCAAATTCATCTTCTAGATCTCTGTGAGGATCATCACTTTTCAAACCTTCCTTTCGCTGTCGTAATTTCTCATCAACGTCCCCAAATATGTCAAAAGCCTCCTGCAATGCTGTCGATGATATTCCCAGTGCCTGCTTTGACTTCTTTTTGCCCGATTTTTTCCTTCTGAGATAGAAGACAATATTCGTGATGATTACTTAAAAGATATGCATCACACATTCCAATAGAAGCAATCAAATTTAAGAAGAATTTAATCATGCAAACATGTACAGAATTCTAATCGCATTCACAATGATGAGTGAGTATATCGCTGTCTTCCACTCCATAGAACTTAATATTTCCCATAACTTAAGAATGAGGCATATAACGCAGGAAATTTCACCTAACAGGAGCGCCATTCTCATCAATATCATCCTCGTCAACAATGAAATCTGCCATTTCATCTTCTTCACCAATGTCCCCATCCTCCTCTTCTTCTAAGTGTTCCTCTTCCTCAGCAATATCCTCGAGAGGAGCTCCTGATAAGAACAGAGTAAAACAAAAAATTTGGAAGAGCAATGAAATACATTATACTGAAATAAAAAAAAATGCAGAAAAAAAAAACCTTCATCGTCCCCAAATAAACTGAATTTGAGTTTCTCTTCGGCACTCCTTCCTCCTCGATCACCTCTTCCAACTTCCTCTCCATCAAAGAAGCCAGACCGTTCTTCTTGCTGATTATCTCTACTGGCCTTCTTCAAACGCTTGAATTTTTTGCTCCCCTGCAAAGTTTTTGCCGGGATAGTCATAGAACCAATGTATTAGAGCAAAGGACATGCCCAAACGTATGAAACTTTGAACTCACAAATTTAGGACGCTGAACATTGATGTTATTGTCCTCCAGGAGTTCATAGTCATCTTCATCAAGAACATAGTTCTTTTCTGATTCCCTAAATGATCAGAACAAGGGGTCGACTTAGCACAATAGC
Source organism: Piper longum (assembly GCA_032619315.1). Taxonomy (NCBI): domain Eukaryota; kingdom Viridiplantae; phylum Streptophyta; class Magnoliopsida; order Piperales; family Piperaceae; genus Piper; species Piper longum. The sequence continues at coordinate 10,651 of JAVDBV010020518.1, forward strand.
TGGAATTGGAAAATGATTGAAGTTAAAACCTGAAGTTACCTTTTCTTCTTTCGCTTCTTCTTGTGCCTTTCCTCTTCATCACTTTGTTCCCCTTCATCCTGCTCTTCTTCTTCATCTACGTCATCTACAATGAAGCCATCCTTTTCGTACTCGTTGTCACCATCCTCTGCCAACATAGAAATCAGATAACAGATACCCATGAAGATCAATTAAAATAACAAATATCACCATAAAATGAGCACTGAGACATCATGGCCTGCTAATGAAGCAGGACTGCCAAATTGCACAAAAGCCCTAATGCTGTGATCAGGATTACGATTGTACAAAATCCCCAATGTTGCGATTACGCATTCTACAGTCAGAAAAAATTTAATCAAGTAAACACGCCATCAAATTAAACATAAGAAGTACACTATCCAAATTCAACGAAACACATAAAAACTTTGGTGAAGAACCATCAGCAATCCAAGACAAGCAATATTCAGCTAACTCACACCAAATGAAAATTTCCGAAAGTCGCGCAATATGAGATGTACGAAAAACCCAAAACACAAAAGCATGCAACCCGCATCACCTTTCCGAAAGCAGAGAAAATCAATTCACACTACTCTTTGAAGCCGCCCCGGCGGAACGAAACTATCAAAACGATAACTCCCAACCCAGCAGAAAAGATAACCAAACCCTAACAACAACAGCAACGACAACAAATCTCCATACCTTCCTCCTCATCATCCTCGTCGCCCTCCCTTTCGTCAACATCGACACCTTCCTCGTCCTCGACGTCCCTCTCTTCCTCCTCCGCCACAGCATCGTCTGCAACAATCGACACTCCAAAACAACAAAATCAACGACCCCAAACCACCACCACCCCCCCAAAAAAAATAATAAAAACGAGAAACCTTAGAACAGCCGAAAACAAAGACCCAACACATTCCGAGCAAGAAAACGAACCTTCGTCATCGGAGACGACGCGGCCGCCCATGGTCGCGCAACCCAAAGAAAACGCCTCGAAGCCTGCCAAGGGAGGGCCCCACGGAGAGCGGCGATGGCGAGAAGGCGGCGCCGGAGGTGGGGGTGCTACGGCGAGAGATGGGGGCTGGGGAAGGGGGAGGAAATGGGGGGACGAACTCCAACACCGTCTTTCTTCGCCAGCTTTCGAAGCTGCGTATTTTAAACGGTTCATGGCTAACATGAGCAGGGTTTGGAGGGTAAAATGGTCTTTTAGGGGATTTAGATATACGAATGCTTTTATCTTTTATTTTACTAGTTTGTTTATTTTTAGGGTATCAGGTTTTTTAAACTGTTATGCCCAAATTTAACGTTAATCAAAATGATCAGCTTGAATCCCCTCTTATTTAGCTTTGGTCTCAGTAATTTAGTTGATAAGAAAATTAAAATCAATAAAAGAAAAGCTCCATTTTTTATGTTTTGTACTGTAAAATTAAATAAAAGTTTATCGGAGAAAATTATGATTTTTAAATCATAATCGGATAAATTTAAGTTCCCGCCATTTTTAAGTAATTTTAGAAATAGTACAAAGCATATGAATATATTAGATTTTTTAAAATTTATGAATTTTGATGAAAGAGAAAAGAAGAAAAAAGTATATTTTTTGAAAAATTATAATAGTTTGATTGAAAGAAAATACGGTGAAATATAAAATAATTTTTTATAAGGTAGGCCCGATGAAATATCATTTAACAAATAATATTCCCACAAAATTTATAGGAAATACATAAGAAAAAAAGTGGTCTCAATTTTTCTTTTCTTTTAATCTAAATGCACATAAAAATTGTATTTTTTGTTAATCAATTTTTCTCGTTCAATAGTGATTTATCAAATCAAACAAAACCTTAATAGAATAAGTTGAATTTAAGCCCGATTCAAGTTAGACAAGCAGAAATTGTAAACGCATATCTCTAAGTAGAGATATCTTGCGGCAAGAATAAAATAATTTCTACAGTTTAACAATACTAAGGGGTGGATAACTTAGAATTCGGTTTTAAACTTATTTAAATTGTTAAGTACATTTTAGGTAGAACAACAAAGGTTTTTCCTCATTTTAAGTGTGCAAAGTTGAATCTACATTTACATTTACACCAACCATTATTTCGCATCATATAGTAAAGCTTACAAAATATATTATCTCTTATGTTTAAAAACAAATAAAAAATTATTATCTAAACTTTATCATAGATTGGGCAACTTTTAAAAGTGCTCATCGTGGGAGTGAAGTCAAATTTTATTTAATTCTAGCTTAATTTATTTGATTTTGAGTTCAACTTGATCTAATATGCATTCTAGTTAACTTGATTCAAATTTATTGATACTGTTTTTCATGTAATTCATACTAGAATTTAATTTGTAATTAAAATATCTTAAATTTAGCATAATAATACATAAAAAATAATTTATTCATGTATACTATTATTTAAATTTAATATTTTATAATCTAGTCATATTTATATAAAAAAAATTGAGATAAATTCAATTAAAAATCTTATGCTTTACATAAAATAGCTTCAAATCAATCCGGGGCAGGAGTGGAATTGTGCTGGGTTCGGCTCTCGTTCAATATCGAGTTAAAATTCGAGTCAATTATCATACCAAATCGAGTTTAATGAAACTTTAAACAGGACGACTTCTAACTACTAATTCACCGTCCTTACTAGCGACCCCAGCAATCTTCCTGCCGACAAGGCCTTTTAAATTTTTTATCACGAAGTTAAAACTCCAAAGTTTCTGTGAACCTTATTCGTACGATACCTCCGGCATCACATCCACTGTGTTCACAGCCTGCAACCACATGAAACCAACAGCCCGATACAAACAATGTAAGACTTGACAAAATGGCTCCATGACTAAATTGAACTTCAACCCAGTTTTTCAACGAAAGTACACACACTAGTAGTAAAAATTGACCTCGTAGAACTACATGAGAACTGTCATAACAATGGATAAGACAATTAAACAAAACTCTACAGACAAGTGCTCGTCTGCATAATCTTAGATTTTGTTGAATGCCACGATGTCACAGCTCTGAATGAACTCGTTCCTCGGCTCTGCTGTGAGGTGGTCCTCAATGAGATTGTCGACAGAAACAAGCTCATCCTCGATGGTCATCATGATCGTCATTTTCTTTATGCCATAGCCAACAGGAACAAGTTTTGCTGCACATATTAACAAGTGACAATAATGATCATTAAAATCAAACAGATTACACACAAATATTAGCATATGTTGGATAATACAGCCATACATGCTCCCCATAAGAGGCCAGGCATTTCAACACTGCGTACTGCCTCCTCTAGCTTTTTCATGTCCGTCTCATCATCCCAAGGTTTGACATCCAATAGAACAGATGATTTACCGCCTAAAAATATAATGAACATAAAAAAAACCCTAAACAATAGGGACATACCAAACTTCTTGATAAAACTTAGTGAAACACCAAAGCTTACTTTCTTTCTTCTTGGTAGAAGCCTTGGCAGCCTCCCGTGCCTCCGCTGCTTTCTTGTCCTCCTCTGTCTCATCACCAAAGAGATCCAAGTCGTCATCATCCTCTTCCGCCTAAAGAGGAAGAACTCGTGAGCAAAAAAGAATGTATTTAACCATCCAAATATAGCTGGCCTAGCAATAATAGGTATTCACACAAAAGCTACTTCATTGATCTCAAGAGGGATAAGTAACAATTCCAAACAATTGCTCAAACAAAAACTAGTAAAATCTACAACATGTTATCACCATATGTAATCAAACACACCTCTTTTTTAGGCTCCTCGGCTGCTGGTGCAGTGGCAGGGATAGCAGCCTGACCAGTAAATCTCACACCAACAGCTTCACCAGGAAAGCTAAAAAGGAATAAATACAATGATTTCCATTAAAAACACACAATCTTTTAGCACTTCTAACAAAAGTAAAGCCAAGTTACAATGGCTATAATCTAATCAATGTGCCCACCCAAATGAGGCCTAAAGAACTAAACAGATTAAAAAAAAAAAAATACAGATAGCCAACTTACTCACTCATCAACTCATATTTTTTTATTACAATAAAACTCAATTGACATATTCATTTCCACGGATAGCTCAAATCATAGATGCGTGGGAGTATTTAACACCACTAAAACTTAGGCAAAATCATGAATGATGAAAGAAACATAATTCAAACAAAGCGAATTCCCAACCTTGCAGCCAGATGAGATGCCACTGTCTCGTACCACTTTCCCGCATTGGGGAATTCTCCACCGGGCTTCCGCAGCACAGCAGCGTACACCTTGATATCATCCTTCGTGAAATGTTCCCTGCATCAAAACAAATCTAAACATCATAAACATGAAAAAAAAATGATCCTTTCACACCACTTCAAGAGCAGCCTCATTACAAGACATCAATCATTCTTCTTCGCATTCATGATGAATAGATCAATCTTATCATCGCCCCAATGCAGTAACAAGACTACCAACCTTCACAAAAAACCATCAAGATCGATTTTTTTGACACAACATGGGAAAATTAACACAGAATTGAAATGAACATGACGAAACCCGGCATAAACCGTTTCAGAAAAAAATGCAGAAAAATCACGAAAATTACTCGGAGACGTAGGTCTTGCCAGCGAGGTGCTCTTCGAGCGACTTGAGGCCGGATTCGGTGTGGAGATCGGAGAAGGTGATCGCCATGGCTGCTCGCTGGGGAGGCGAGAGACAGAAACCCTATCGAGCCGGCGCGAGAAGCGGATCGACTAATCGGAGGAAGGCGTATATATCGCGACAATATTTTGTTTTTGTAGTGGGCCTAAGAGATTTGAGCCCATAGATTTTGCCTGGCCATGGGCTACGGCCCATGGGCTTTTTTTTTGAAGAATTTTTTTCTTTCTGTTAGCAGTTTAAATTTATTTATAAACTTTTCCTTAACCTCTTAATTTATTTTTTTATTCTCAATTTTATTCATAAGCAGAAATTTATTCTTACATATAACCACGCAACATCCATTTGAAATTCTTAGCGTTGTCAAACAATCATAAAAACAAAATTGATGTCTATGTAATATTTAAGCAATATGCAAAATATTTGATTTGATATTTGTAAAAATAAAGAGTTTTTTTTTCTTTTTTCTTTGTTCTTAATTTTTTCTAATGCGTGGTTAATTCTAAATCCACACTTAATATTTTATTAATAATAAACTCAAAATATTTTGATTTGTAGAGATCACCTGCTTCTAGTCTCTTCATTGTTAACAAATAATTAATAAATATAATATTTCTAAAATAATTATATAAAATTATAAAAGTGTGATAAATAGGACCGTTGATATATATCAACTCAATTTAACAGTTAATTATACAAAAAAAAATCTCGTATACTAAAATAAAAAGTATATTTTTAATCTTTAATAGTTAGTGGAAATAGATCGGAAATACGAGAAATTTATTTTTTTAGCCTCTTGGGCTCTTACAACTTCAAAAAGTGTAAAAAGACTTTTCTTGCGGTGGAGTTTTTTAAGTTATGTTGCTAACTTTTGAGGGGTTTCTGTAAAAATGAAGAGATAATCTGTAGCATGGTGTATAATTCATTGTTAATAATTTTAGTTTTTTTTTTGTTCTTTTTTGGGTTGTGCTATTGGTTGATGGAATGGTTTTCTGTTTCTTGCAGTGGGAGTGAATGGAGTCTAATTTATATCTGAAGATGGAGGCCAGCTGCTTTCTCTTCCCTAGAAGTCTTGGTTTCGTAAAGACTAGCAAGAACATAGGACTGTCAGCTCCCATTGGCCATTATCCCGTTGTATAACTGCTATCCTTGTCTCCCTGTCCAACTCTTCTTTTATTGTTATTGCTTTACGCTATGATTTAGATCGAGTGTTTGGCTGTGTTTCTGATAAAATTTGCTTGATCATTGGCCACAGTGTACTTAAAGGGTATTTTAATATCCTCCGGGATATCACTTTTTTTTGTTTTTTGTTTTTTCAAAAAATGCCGAATTCAGTTTTTTATTTGGATTTTGACTAAGATAAATATTTCACACGAGGCAGGAAGGTACATGCGATAATGATGTTGACTCTTTTTCTCATTTTGCTCCATCATTTACTTTGTGAAGGACATCCATTTGTTGATGGGCCCTTCGGGCCCCCAAAAATAACTTGCAACAGGTTCATGAGCCTCTCTTATTCCAAAAGCTAGCTTAAGAATTAAGGCTTTCCCATTAGCCTATATACAAGTCACCGGTTGACTCCAAATGGGATGTGGGATTAACCCAACATTTGTGCTTCTCATGGATTTTCTGCCATAAGTTTGGACAAGAAATAGATGATGATAGTAATGATTCTAGTTAAGTTGCCTTCAATAAGATTTGGGTTGTCGTCATAAATGGAGTTTGCTTATACCCGTTTCTAAAGTCATGTTGCTATTTATGTTTTTTTTTTTTAAACCAAAAGCGTGATATGCTGAACTTGCTTTTAAATGTGTGAAGGTTGGCAGCTAACTGCTAAAAGTATAGTCTTGAATCTTTTCTGTTCAATTTTCCCTTTGCTTGTGTTCAATTTGAATCTCAGGCTTCGTGGATCTCTTGTGCTCGATGGCCTGCTAACAATCCTGTTTGTGCAAAATGGAAAAAAAATCAGAGATATGAACTTTGGAAGTACCAAATGTATAAATAATAAATCTTTTGAGTTCGTATGTGTTTTTGTAATTTAATAGATAACTTTGGAGGAAAAATCAGCTATTTGCTACCGAAGCTCTTTCATTCATAAAAAATCACGATGCACATCCATTAGAATATGCAATGCATTGCCATGTGCATGCATGTGAGCACTTTGATTTTTTGTCCTGAACAGGTTCCAAACAATGTTTGCAACTTGTTAATGTTTTATTAAAGAGAAAATCAAAGATCTTATGCTTACCTAAATCTTATGAGGAAGATGGTTCTACTGTTTTTGATTCTGGTCGAGTTTTAGAAGTTCAATTCTAATGAGGTTGCTCCTAGTGTAAACAAGTCGAGAGACAATCTGTATTCAGAACCATCTGGTGGAAAATCTGGGAATGTTCTTTTAGTTAAACAGAAGAAATGGGTAAACTTGATTCTCTTCCTGCCAATAATTGCACTGGCAATTATGTTTGGGTTGTGGCACATCTTGCTTTGATTGCATCTTTTCTACTTCCACAATTTGTACTTGACAGTGCTATCTACTCAATGCAGCAGGTTGATATTGTGGCAGGTAATGATTCAAGTGATATTGAGACAAGAAAAATAACCCCTTTCTTATTTCTGTACAGATGTATACGTTGAACCATCTTTCATAGGTTGCTTTTGGGTTTGATTTTCTACAGTATTCTTAACTTGGAATAAATGCATGTTGTCAAATTTTTTATGCCTTTTGGATTTGATAAGAAGTAGATAATTTCATTTGTTCTTCATGTTTGGGCCTAGGTGGTGTATGCAGAAAACCTTTTATGAGCATTTTGGAGAATTATCTCTGAGAGAAATAGCGCATTGGATTCAGATTTTTCTTAAATGTTTGTAGGTTGGGTTTTTCCCGGAAAACATGGCCATTATTTTAAAAAACTCTCTGAACCTTCTTGCTAAAGATTTTAAACATTTATGATATGGATGTTTACCTGTCTAACAAGGTTCCTCACATTCATGTTTGTGTTTTATGCAGTTCAGACTTTATTGTAATGCAGTGAAAATTTTGAAGTCACATGATTTAGAACGGGAATCTCTTGACTTAATTCCTCCACTTATGAGTCCTAGGCGTGTTTTCTCAGTGCTTCTCATCTCTATATCATCAGAGGTTGTTTTCTATATCGGCTTGCTTGTTTTCTTGAAAGTTACTGAACATGTGCAACGGCCACATCTTGTTTTCAGTTCCAACAAGTGGGATCTTATTACAGGCCTTAAAGGTTACTTATATTCTTCCTACTTCACGACTGGATTCCGAGTTTTTGCTCCACTTTTAGCTGTATATGTGCTATGGCCTGCCGTTGGCCTGCCAGCACTTATTGCAGTTGCACCATTTCTAATTGGTTTCGCTGCCCAGTTTGCATTTGAGGCTTTTCTTGAGCATCGTAAATCATCTTGTTGGCCTGCTGTTCCTATCATTTTTGAGTTAAGCAGGACAATAAGTTTGATGTCCTAAGATAAAAAAAAAATGTGCTTCGCATGAATGTAGCAAGTTTGAAACTCAATATCATGTTAAATTCACATGTATGTCGACTGTACCAGTTGAGCAAAGCAGCAAATTTTATTGAGAAGCTGATGATGGAAATAAAGGGAATGCTGGTAACACCTGCGTTGGTAGAAAAAAGTGGAGCTCGTTTTCCCCTGCTAGTGGTATTTCAAGTGCTTGGTCCACTTTGCTTGTGGTATCTGCTTACATTTCTACTCAGATTGTTCCCCTCAAGGACGGCCAAGTAGAGATGCTGATGCCTATAAATTTTGGTCCTTTGTAAGACTTTTTACGGTGCTTACTTTCTAAACTTAATGTGCTGACGAGGAAAGAACAATTTATAGTGACTTTTCTTCAGTCACATTCACTCCTGTAAGCTGGTAGAGTAACTTAATGTGGACATTGAGAAGGTAGAGAAGTGAAATGCAGGAAACCCTTGTTAAGAAACACAACCCGATGATTGAACTGCCCACTATGAACAGGTGATCTGTTTTGGTGATGAAATGTATGCATTTAACATATTTTGATATTTAAAATTTCTGCAGCATTGCTCATCGCCGGTGAGTCAATGAACCAATTATTCTTCATGTCAGTGAATGGTTATTCTGAATTTAGTAAGTAGCATACAGAATATACATACACAAAATAGATATATGCAACTTGATCATTGGTTGAGAACAAAATATGTACAGTCTGCAAATAAGCCTATATTAATGTTTCACTTCATGAAGAACCCTATTCTCTCCCAGGTAGAAACCTTGGACCCAATTAAGCGCACTCGAACAGACTTGTGAAATCCTTCTTTCACAAACTCCAAGTCCTTCGAAACATCAGATTCCGTGGCATTGAAATCATTGAGAAGAGGCAACACACGAGAACCCTGGGATTCTAGGTTGCCAATCCACCCTGTTAGCAGACAACATTATAGCTTATCTGGACCACAGATAAGAAAATGTACTAGAATAAATTTAAAACTTGATAGTTTTTAGAGGTTCCATAATTTCTGTTCTCACCAAGAATATAGGATAGTAATCATAAACATTTCTATTCTCACCAATATTAATTTCTGTGCCACTTGCTTCCACCTTCTCGGATTGGTGGTAATTTGTTCACAGTTACGGTTTGATATGTTGAGTTGCCCATGCTTAAGCAACGTGATTGTTTATGTTTAAAATGGCTGTCTCTAAATTTATTTTCCCAATTTGATTGAGAAGAATCTATCATGAATGTTGCACAGGTCATTACCATACTAAAAAACTACACATTTGCATACCTCGGGAACCTCATCGTGAGGACAATGACCAGCAGGGCTCATTTCGTAATATGTTGCCTCTGGAATTTGTTGTTTTACTTTTCGACCCCAAATAGGTTTCACCCAAGGATCTTCTTTACCATACAAGAGGCATATTGGAACATTTTGCATTAGACACCTAGAGAAGGCCATGTTTCATTAGTAAATGGCCAAGTAGCCTCTACTAGTTACTACGAAAAAGATAAATTATTTAACTTGATAAAGATTCTTCAAAGGATAGCTCACCCGTAGGTGCAAACATGATTGACACTAATGACGCAGCTGCGGCTGGGTGTTGAACTGTTTCAATTATACGATAAAACACCTTGTCAACCCTAGTCGAATGATCAGCATAAACTTGCTTCAGCACCTCCTGTATGCTCTGGATGCTCTGGGGATCACTTATCTTTTGCCACCGGAAAATATTAAAGTTTTTCAAATTAATTTTAAGCTCATAGAGGATGCAAAAGTTACAAATAGGCATCAGTGCAAAATTTATTGCATCAGTTCTATAATCTTTCTTAAACTTGCGGGAAGAGGGAATGTTCCAGCCCAAGGAAATATTTTAGACAGTCTTGGTGATCTACTAGGATTAGGAAGGAATCCCCAAAAAGGAGTTGCATTGAGAAGTGTAACACCCTTGACCAGCTGGGGATTGCACGCAGCAAAATATGCAGCCACATATCCGCCAAGTGAATTCCCCACGACCTAAACTGGCTCACCAATAACCTATGATATCACGGAATAAGTTTCAAGGTGAGGCGAATCAAAATTAACACTATAGCAAATGAAGAAATACATTACCAGAAAATACTAGTTGAAATTTCTTTGTCTTCTAGCAAATTGCACAAATATGTTGATAAGCTCGGAAATGTGATGACCTAAGTTCAACTAAACAATAATGAACAAATTAAAGCAGAAAAGATTATAAAAAAATAGGTTCTTGAACAACCAATTAAACTGTGACAAAAGATATTTTACACTGTTTACTTCACAGTCCACAGACAAGAGACAACCTGATGGGTAGCTGATTTGAGGATATGAACAGCAACAAGGGTTTTTGCCAGTTTTCCCGAGTCAGACCAGATATCTAATGACACCAATTCACTTCAATATTCTTTTTAAAATTTATTTATTTTTATATATTTTTGTAAACAAAATAATTTATTTTTATAACGATGTTATAAATTAACAGTATTACACGACATTATAAATTAACAGTATTACTTTCTGATGGCACCATGATGCCAACATGATAATGTCCATAGTTTGTGCTATCTTAACTCCTCTGACAGGAAACTAATACGAATAGAAAATCATGGTCATTTATCTCCAAAAACATATACATTTGGCTTGCACCAGTATCAATGCCTAAGAAATTTTATGTTGAACCTTAAAAATGAGAATACAAATTGATTTTATGTGAAGTTTTGTAAATTGCATAAAATGACACTAAAAATGAGAATATAAATTTTAGCAAATACTACCTCTTCTATGAAAGAGCAAACTTGGTCCTTCCATAAGTCAACCGAGTAAACTAGTTCATTAGCCCATGGCTCAGCTTGCTGGCCAAAGCCCCAAAGCACACTGTTTGCTTCCTGATTATTGGTATCGTTAGCTAATGGAGCAGGATCAGCAGAAGGCATCGACATGCCCTGACCTACAAAATCCAAAGCCTACACTCTGTATTCACGACCAAGATCTTCCAACTGTTTTTCATAGTGAAAGGATCCAACACCAAAACCAGGAAGAAACAAAACTGCTGGGGATAGAATATTTTGCATGCCAGATTTTTCATAGTGCACGGACATATTTGGCTTCCAATCCCAGAAACAACTGATAATAGGAGAATTTTGATTCTCGTCTGACTCATTGGGCAAGCTTGGAATTAAAATTTTGGTCAGAACCTGTACTCCTAGGCTACCAGCTGTAGTTAAGTTATCACTAACATCAGCCACATAGCAATTACAGCTTTCACGTAAGCTTTTGGTTTCCAAACTGCTCTGGTAATCATTGAGCAGGGCCAGCAACCACGACCACTCCTGCAAATCAGAGCTCTCAATTTGAATGTGTTCTGTGTAACCTGGACCTAGAGTACCTGAAGCTTGCAATTGAAGTATTGATCAATGGGAAAGAATCCCAGGCTTTCTAGCAATAAGGAACTTTGGTTGATTCAAATTCACAAACTTTTTATCAAATTTCCAGTTTGAGCAATCGATACGACCACATAAGGTAGATGAATTACAAATTGAAAGCGGTTCCATCTCTCACAGAAGTCCTTCTTTCACAACAGGCAATACACAACCTAAGGATCATTAAAACATTTAATTATGACGAGAACAAACACAAATACGCAATAGGTAATATCATGATCACAAAAACATTCAAGAAATATAAAATTTATAACTAAAACAAACATAAAGTCAGCTCTAATCATGAAACTTCACCAAACAGCTTACAGCATCCTTATTTACAGGATTACCCAACTAAATAGCCGCCCAACTGAGACCAATTCCATTCAATGGTAACCCAATGCAAATTCCATCAGCTAAAACCTCGTACTTGACGGGAATTTTCCACATGAAGCTAACATCCTGATGTTTTTAATCATAGTAACTAGGAACAAGCACAGAAATTTTCCCAAAAAAATAAAAATAACATGGGCAAATCTGCTTCACCTAAACAAATATAGAAAACCACCAAAATAAAAAAAAAAAA
>JAVDBV010020525.1:3639-15047 GCA_032619315.1 Piper longum
AACACCTTATTGTCCGGGTTTTCCGATATGTCTCCATGCAGGAGCAATACCACCCCAATTTATATATATATATACTGAAAAGCCCCCACCTTTCACATTCCTTTCCTTTTCCTTTCCGTGGTTGGCCCCGGGCAGGTCTTGTCCATCATCTCCTGCGTGCCATTTCCCACCACCTTTGACTGAGTCCTTTCCTCTTACAATTCTCTGTCCTCCACCTCAGCAAGTTCCATGCACTGAGAACTGACTAACTTAGGGTTTACAACTATGTGGCTATTCTCCTTTTTTTTCTTTTTTTTTTTAAGAAAAGAACCAATATTCATGAAATTGATGGCAGTCTTGATGTAATAACGGATTATTGCACATAATCGTAATCTTGTGGTTAAAAATTCTGTCATAAAATTAAAATCAATTTTTATTAATTTATATAGAGTAGAATTATTGTAGATTTTTATATTATTGACTCCTCCTCCATCTTGTGGCCATCGAGTTATTTTTTTATCCAATACTTGCATTTTTTTTGTTAACCATTTTTAGAATTTTTTTACATATTAGTATCAATTCATGCAACTAATATAAGAACGCCCGTTCGAATTAAATGTAGCTATTTATTTAATATCAATAGTTTTTTTTAATTAGACAAAAGATCAAAATTACTCTATTTACCGGTGTCACATAAGGTGTAAAAAATTTCAATAATTTTTAACTGAGCTGGCTTCATTTTGCCTTGTGAAAGTTTCCTTGTAGTTAGCTCAAACAAGCCTATTTCAGTTGAAAAATAATTAGATTGAAAGGTCCCGGAAGACCACACGGTGGACAACTAGAAATGCACGAGTACTGATAACACCTATTTATTACCAAAATTTCTAAATTATAATTCAAGATATTTATACTTTTGATTGGATCTTACAGACATGACTATAGAACCTTTAAGCATATTATTCCCTGGTTTGCAAAAATATTCACACGAAAAGAAAAAAAATCAAGGGCAATGTCTTACACTTTGTAAAGACTCGATGAATAACTAGCAGATACATGTGACATGATAGTAACCACTTATTACTAAAAGTTCACAATTATTATTAGTGATAATTAATGTAATGGAAGTGATTTGATGATGGTTATTGGGTGCTATTATAGATTTACAATTATCACTCTAAAAAAAAGGTGAAACTTAGGTGAGAGTGAGGAAAGAGATGCAAGGACATCAAATCGCATTTAAATAAGACTCCAATTAGACATATCAAGAGGCGCCATATCTCCAACAAGTCAACCTGATATAAACCAAGCCAGTCCCCCTCCATAATATAATTTGAGAATGAGAACTTTGGTTTTCACTAAATGCCCAGAAATATTCATCATCATGATGTGATCTTCAAGTGATGACAGCTTCAAAGCAACAGATATAGTATAGTCAATGTGCAATCAAAGAAAGTGTAAATACAATACACTACAATTGGAAAACCAACAGAGACAGACAGGAAGCTAAGTCCAAGTATATATATATATATATATATATATAGACGAGCAGATGATCAACCCCAGGTCTAGCTAGCTTTCCATAGACGTTGTAGCTAGTAGGCAATGTATGTTTATAGGGGCAAGAGAAGTGATATAAAGGGAATAGAAGAGGGTAAGTATATTAAAAAGATCAGTACGTCCTCATTAGTGTGCATTGTAATGGGGCTTAGGATTTGTTGGTGAGGAGTTTCTGGAGAGATGGTATATATACAGAGTGGTAGTACAGAAGAGGAGGGAGGTTTTCATGCTAGAGAACAGAGAAACTGTCAAAGCTTATACGTGTCAAGCTGTGTATGATACTTCTCCTTCACTTGCGTTGTAGCTGGCCCTGCCCAGAGCCGGCGGCTGTGGCTGCCAAATGGGCAAATTTTCATGACTTGGCACAGCGGCTACGTACAGTCCCCTCTGAATTTCCACCGCTTCAATTTTAATGGCCGGACAAAGGACCATTTAATGTCGGAGACCCGGAGCTGTTACGATGTGGATATACACATATATTTATTTGTATCTGGGGATCTTTTTATTCTTTGAAATTTGCCAGTGATGTATGTTTTCAGCTCGGAAAAAAAAACTAAAGTCGGTAGCGATGTTGTTTGCGTCAGATTACAACTAATCAAATGCGACTGAAAAATATTTGATTAATTGTACATAGAGGAAATTTTCACAGTGACAATCGAATGATCTAAGCGTCACTTTTAACTAAACATCGACAATATCGTATCTATTTTATGTTTGCTAAATTAGCCCCCACAGAAAAATAGAATAACTAAAAGTTAGGACGTTCTTGCATTATAATTAAACCTTACTTAAACTTTTAATATGATTAGTGTCATTGTCGCTCTAGAAAAAATTATCTGCCTACTTATCATGCTTCAAGGTGACAATTGATTTTTGTAATAACACAATACTATAGTTTAAAAATTCTAAATTTGAGAACATATTTTGCAGTCATTTATATTAAAATTTAATACATAAATAAATAATTGTATAAAATTAATATATTTTACTCTTCTGATACTTCAAATTGATAAATACAATATTACATTACTTAAAAATATAAATTTAGTTATTCTTTAAGAAAAATGATATATTTTAATAATTTTTATAATATAATTTGAGAAGTCAATAATGAAATAAGTCACCAGTGAGTCATCTATAAAGTTGGCTCGAGTTGAGAAATTTTTTGAATTAATTATTTTTAAATCATGCCCGGTACAATTTTTATAGTAAGAATATCTTAAGATTTGAGAAGATAGTTTTAGGCCTTCGGTTAATATTTATCAGGGGAAAATGTGGTATTATACCGTAGGGGTTGCACTTATAATTTAGATAATAAATTCTTAACTTGATTAATTATTTCTTAGAGAATAAATTAGACCCATCTTTTTAGGCAGATTGTCACACCTAATATTAATTATGTGCCAACCTGATTAATTAACATGCGACTTATATGGTTCCAATGCTATTTTTTGAATCCAAAAGTTTCACAATTCGATTTGTTAAATTAATAAATACCGCAAGTGGCGAGCATAATTTTAATCCCGAGTTTTAAAGTTGCAGTGCCCATACACTTCGACTCAATTTAAGACAAAGAAATTATTAACATTCCCTAATACCAAGGGACGGAGTTGAAAAGCTTCGCCAGGCAAGGGCCAAGGCCCGATGTGAACCTTTCCAGTCCTTTCACAATTAGGAGATCACAAGATGCCCAATATTTGTAATTATGTCAGAGATAATTCCCCGTTCTTGGATAATATATAGGGAAACTGTTATCACCGGTGTACTTTAATTAGACAAGACATCACAATTAGGGGAAGAGAAGGTGCTTTAAATTAACCACATGAACCATGGACGCTCTAAAAACTACAATAACATTCGTAGGAGCATACTTGGAAACTTTTGTACAAACAAGATTAAGAGAGTAAGAGGGAGGGAGAGTAGATCAATTACAGGTGGAGTAAGAAGTTGACAGAGTGAGGGATACGTTATGAACATGCAGGTATGTGGTGTATATTAATATTTGTGTGAGGGAGAGAAGACGAGAGGAGAAGAGAGTGGAGAGCGCGGCCGAGGAGCGACAACCACCATTTTGGCCCATCACTATACCGCAAATCTTCTTACTAAATCTCTCTCACGTCCATGGCTGCCCCGGCCCTCTCCTCATATCTTCCCCTCTTCCCCATGCAAAGCCTTTGCCTTGGTTACAGCACCAGTCAAGGGCGAGACGACAGCATTCTCCCTCTCCCCTTTCCCATCCTTGCTCGGTTCTCTCATGCCCAGAACCTTATTCTAATCCCCCAAATCCATTAACTATAACATATATAGTTGGCCATGGTTTGTTGCCATAACAAAAACATAAACAAAGTGTTGGTCTTAATGGGTTTGTAGGGTGGCCGACCACCCGATATTTTGTGCTCCTTTCCTCTTTCTTCCTCTCTCTTGGCTTTGCGTTGTTCAAGGTCGCACGGTTGGCCACTGGATTACGGTGCCAACTATTATATTTGCTATTTGTGTTATAGTAATACACATGCTAATTAACTTAGTCTTTGTGGGACGCCGACCGAGATAAGACGACCAGATTTGGGGTGTCACAAATATCACGTATGGTTTGTGTGTCAAATGTGTATTATATGTACTAAGTTATGATATGTTTAGTAAAGAATGGAAGAAAAGTTGTGTCTGTTTTGTACGGCTTTTGTTTCATGTTTCCAGTTTCTTCCAGCCTGCTCCGGGTCAGTCTGGTTAATTAACTGCTATTAATGTTTACCCCTGCGCTTACTAGAGCTGTTCAGGTCTGAAAAGTTCAGATGTTCTGATCATTTGTGGTTTTCTGATACCTAATATACTCAATAATGGGCTGCATGGTAGAGTGGAAGCCCATGTTAAAGTACGTAGTAAAAATTGCATATTGGGCTCATGCCGACAGAAGTACTTTTTTTTTTCAACTCCGTGCATCGCTAGCACAACTCCTGAACTTGATTCGTACTAGTACTAATACGTCAAAATTGTGTGGTTAATCTGGTATTTAAATTGCCGATCAAATAGAAGTTGGACAGCTAAATATTGTTTGTTGGATGTGTGAAAACAATACGGATGTGTATGAAACATTGAAAAATTTGTTGTTAATTATATATATCCGAGACATAATAAAATTTGTTTGTAAATTTCTTGTAGTGATGACATATATTTATTCATAATTACTTGGTCAGAGCGTCGATCATGTGACCTATTTTCATAATTTTAATTAAACAAAAATTATCATTTATTTGTTATTATTATTTTTTATTTGGTGAGACTTTCCTAAGTAAGACCCCGACAATTCAATAATCCTTTAAGATAAGACTAGTTGAATTTCTAAGGATGAAATGTGTGATGATATCAACTAATTTTATTTACATCAATAATAAAATTTTACCAATAAAACACTTTATTTTGACCCAATAATGAGTAATACATGGCTAATTAATGTTAGGTAAGATGTCGCATTGTGCGTGACTGGATAAATTTTAATTTTATAAACTCTCGTTAAATAGTAATTAACTTTAAAGATATATTCTATTTGAATGAAAAAATAAATTATAATTATATATTTTTAAAATTTTAATCGATTAATTCTCCTATTTATTAATAAGAGTAGATATGCACTCGTCGCTCTGTTATGCATAATATTTAGTGTTCATGCTATTGATCATATTTGAATTATGTTAAGCAACAAAAGTACATGACATTCCTTATTCTCGTATCTCAAATGGGGAAGATGTTTATGATTTAAACTTGGAGTGTATGATCTCTATGGGCATTGATCGTTCAATTATCAAAGCTCCTATTTGTTTCGTCTCAAAGCTCATCTTTCATCTCAATATGATCAAAACTTGGAGAGGCGTTCTGAACGGGATAAGATGCTTGCATTGCAATGCCACACAGACCACCTCTCTCGGAAACCCCTCGTCCCATCTTAACATATCAGCTTTCTCTCCACCCGGCACTCCACGAGTTCCTCACAATCCAATACTTGCTCCCCTCGCCTGTTGTTCCATACCCAACAACATTCACACCATGGTCGAGCTGAGTTCCACCGTTACCAGTAAATATTCCCTCCACAACATTTGAAGGCAAACCATCTCCGTATCAGCATTTGGGTATTGTCAAAACCCAAAGATTTTCGCAAACACCATAAATATTATCACATTCAGACATACATTTATAACAAATAGATCAGATTATTACTATAAGATTTTAACCTCTGAATAGAATTGGATGTAAATCAAATATAAATATATTTGCAATAACTAAATCATATTTTCTGTAATGACAGAGTTTTTTAATTGAGTTGTGTTACAATTCTAAAGTGATGTCACAAAGAAATAAAAAAAATGTATAAATTAGAGACCCTAAAGAAAAATATTATTTAATTTTTCTTATCAAGTAGTTATAAAAATAATCATTTTACGATAGTTATCCTTAATTATATTACTAATTAGTATAATTAAATTATAATATATAAAGTACGTAACAAGGATTACGTAAAATTAAAATAAAATTCCAACACTGGCAAGAACTTCCACCGGCATCAATGGCTACAGACACAGGCTGGTTCATCACAGCTTTCATCTATGCGATTTCATCGTTGGCCGGCACGTCCTCATGCCCATCAATAGTCACCACACGAGACCTCTCCTACATGTGAGAACAAGATGGAACAGTGACAATACATACTTGTTAGAGATTTTAGGTAGGACATGAAGTTGAAACCAGCTAGCTACTTATATAATAATATTTAAATAAAGGGTCACGGGCTTATAAGGGGAAAATTGTTGGCATTATACAATATAAATAAGCTGCTTACCTTTGTTTTGTCACAAGTTCCTTCTTGGGCAGTGTATGGATAGTTCTGCTCGGAGCTAATTCCATTTTCCTCAATGAACTCAAACGCCAAGTCCATTAGACCCCCGTTGCAGCCCTGGTTCTGTGTGTTGTCACAGTCAACCAGTTCTTGCTCAATAGCGATACCATCTTCTTTGTTCTGATTGCGTTTATCGATTCTGTCGATGCAATTGTCGAAAACGCCCAACAACTTCCTGCAAACATTGCCCGTTCAACTAACTTATCAAGATTACCAGTTAATTTTAATTAATATCATATCATTCACCTAATGATGTATAGTCAATATCTTACCACATTGTCCCTGGTCTTTGATGGCGTTCACAGCACCCTTCAACCTCCAATCAGCCGAGGGTGCAACCACGGTGACATTCTCGTACATGAAGCAGCCGGAGCAAGCTCGATTGCCGCCACGGTGAGCACGGTGGTGGTCGATCATGGAGCCGGCGTAGTACCTCCGGAACTCCTGGTTTTTCATGTCTCCGAACTTGTTGAGCTTGTAGGGACGCTCTCCCGTTTGGTTGAAGTTGTAGATGAAGTTCACATTGTCCTTGAACACGTTGAATTTCATCTTCTTCTCCTCCATGCCCAACCTTTGCACTGTATAGAGGCTAAGCTACCTCTCATAGATGCTCCATAGGCTGTCCTCAGAGGCAGGGTCGCCTGCATGGAAATCCATGCAGTTGGCCGCCGTGAGCATGGCTATGAAAACAATCACTACAGTACACGTAGAATACATAATGTTGGCCATGTTTAGATATTAAGCTAAGAGGTGAACGTAGAAGAGTTGGAGGTGAGAAGGGAAGGGGATGGGGTTTTTATATGAAAGGGAAGGGACAATTGATAGACATGGTAACATCTTTGGATGGACAGCACCAGATTGAATTGAATGTGGATGTTTTGGAGACGATATATGGAGTCCCTTGTGGGCAACAACACTGCAACAGCAAAGATTGAGCTGATCTTGGCTCTCTTTTCATCGTATGAAATTCTGAGTCGGTACCAAGTCTGTTCATAGTTATTAATTTTTACAATACGTTTGCACCAGCTTGCAGCCATCTTCATCTCTGATCTGTGACTAATTCGAATCATGGATTGCATTACTGGTGTTGATCTTGAGGCTATGAAGTATTTTACATTGTCCAGTTTCACTGATAGAATAAGGCGTGACAGACATGAATAGAGAGAAAACCCATCAACAAGGTCCATTAAGGTAGAGATAGGCTTTCTCAGTCTCAAAGCTCATGGGCTTCAAGCCCACTTGTTAGCTCGGAATTAAGGCCCATCTTTTGTTTACAGATCATGGCCTAATAATCTAAATAAAATTCATGGTAATATGCCTAATTCTCTTATCTTTATATAATTTAAAGCTCATCCTTAGCAAGCCCTACACCAGGATTTGGAGAATTCTTGCTGTAATAAGAAGCCTCCATCGCAATACCACAGAGACCTTCCTTAGCAGCAACACTTCTTGCCATTCTCATGCATCCCTTCTCTCCCCATTCAGGTCCCCCATGAGTTCCTCACTGTCCAGTACTTGGTCCCATCTGCAGTTGTTCCATACCCAACTAATATTTCCCACACTCCACACTAAACACACACTGTTTGCATACACAAGCATGTTATACATTGGCTTATCTTATTCTCTAAATGACTTCATGTTGCATGGCTGCTTAATAAAATTATAAGTTGCCCACCTCGGAGTAGAGTTGAAAAGCTCTGGAGCTGGAATCAATGGCCACTGCAAGAGGCTGGTTAGCAGCTACTTTCAACAGAGCTTCTTCATCGTTGGTGGGTACATTCTCATGGCCGTCAATCACCACCACATCAAAATCCTCCCAAGTTTAACATTAGCAGTTAGCTCATAAAAAATATAACAGTTACAGTTACAGTATTATAAAATTATTGAACAAACGTGCATGAGTGGATTGAATGTGTACTTTTTGCGAGTTGCAAGTTCCATCTTGGGCTGTGTAAGGATAGTTTGTTTCGGTTGTAACGCCCCCATTTTGCTTAATGGAATCAAATGCGTCCTCCATCAAACCTCCATTACAACCTTTGTTCGGAAGCGGGATTGCCTGCGTAGATTGCATCTTTTGATCCGGGTTTGAGGGTTTAGTAGGATCGAGGCGCCTTATCGCACATAAAAATAATACAATAAAATAAAATATTGCACACACAAAATAACACAAGAAATTTTAAGTAATTCTTTAGGGTTCAACTTAAATCCTTAAATTAATTTTCAGTGAGATTAATATTCACAGTTCATTAATTTTTAATACCTTTACAAATTTTAAATCTTAGTGAAATTTTTGTCACTTTAATTCTTTGACTTCATACATCACTTGTCCCTTTTAAGGCGTCAAAATTAGTCGTTACAATACTTTGACGAAGAATTTGATTTCTCTGCTATGACCAAAATAGGGAAAAGCTATTTCACACAAATTAGAGTACGAAAATATCTTAAAATAAATCTCGAGCTGAAATTCAGGTTGATCCGTATTAAATCCAGCTCAGTCTACAAGTAAACTTGTCTAAATAGCATTCACGGACAACGCCCACAGATGTGGTCAAGTGCAATAAGTTGGTCAGGTAAACAACATCAAAACGGACATCCAGTAACAGGTCTGGCATAGAGTAACGGGTCAAGTTCAATGGACAACAGCTTGTTCGATCTTGCATTCCGTTCAACAAGTAAGGGACAAGAAGCATATTAAATGGGCAAGCGGTGTAAGCCCAAACCCACTTATCCTCCCGTTCTCTTCTTCTCCTCCTTCGGCAATGATGGGTGGCGCTAGCGGCTTGTGGCAACCTTCTCAACAAAGAAAGCAAACCTTCGGAAGGGCTCCAAGGTCTAAGGTCTAAGGGCTCTTCTCCGGCAAAAGATTTCAGTCAACACTATTTGGCATCAACTTTGGTTGTGATCAGTGCCTTAACTTCCGTGGGCAACAAAGCAGCGCCAAAGATCTCAATTTCCTTCTATGTTTCATACTAGTGTTGGATCCTCTTTCTAGCAATGAAATCCCATGACAATTACAATGAATATGCCAATTATTGATCCTTGCCCGGAGATAGCAACGACATGCCTTCAACGTCCTATGTTTTTTTCCTTTCTCTAGTGGGCTAGTTCGTTATTTTTTCCAGCAACGGCGGCGATAAAATCCAGAAGGACCCACTTAGAACTGAAGAACACTTCATAAGCTTCACTCCAGACAGCAAGGTGGGGCTGGGAACTGCCCGCTTTGGTTAATAAATATCCTTGAAATCAGCTCTAAACGACCATTTTCTTATCCCTTTCTAGTCAACTACTTCTTGGCTATCTCCTAGGTGTCTCTGACAGTGAGTCTTGGCTATCTCCTAGATGTCTTCAACACTTAGTCTCGGTTGCGTTGTGTTGGGGGGCTGTAAAATTCTGAAAATAATTAAGTTATTTTTGTAGGGTTTTGTAAATAATTTTAAATAATATTTAATTAAATTAATTAATGAGAATTAATATAATAAATTATTAATTATGACATTTAGCGTATCGGTACGATGACATTTATGAATGGTTTTAAATAAGTTTTATTTATTTAATTTTTGGGATTTTGTGAGTGTGATTTGATACCCTGGCTCATGGCACCGAATGAGCGGGTAGTTACAAGTGCACTCCGAGCTCTAAGCCAATGGTCTTGGGTGTCGTTAAAGATGTTGTTCCGACGAAGGGGATCCTCCCTTTTCCCCTTCTCTGGACTTCACCGACAAATTACTTGATGGCCTAACAGCATTGGTGTCTTCATAGTGACAAGGATGGGTCTCTCTTATTAGGCGATCTAGCAGCAAGGTGGTCCTTCTCCTCCTCGACAAGCACGCCTCAGCAACATACATGAGCCTTGTAAAAATAAAGGCTAGACAAAATTGGGCAACAGCACAGGGAAACTCCAAGGCTCTAGTGAGACTTTAAGCAGCACTCCACCAAAGAGGTAATTGGCTGCTTTCTCATTCCGTCATGGCAGCGACGAGGGAGATAAACCTTGCTTATTCTTTTTCTTCTTTACAGTAATAAACACAAACCCTTTTTTTTTTAAAAAAAAATTCTTCCCCCCTTCTCCTAAATAATTAGACTTGATTTTTTATAGATACGGAAAGCCCTTTTGGAATAATGGCTAGTTCAATTTATTTACAAATTTTTTTCGGTAGATTTTGAACAACAAAGATCTTTTATTCTAACTTTTTTTTAAAATATCCTCCGATAAATTTGGAATAGTAAAGATCTTTTTTTCGATATCTCTCAAAATTTATCAACGTGAATAGATAACTTTAAATTTAAGCAAACACCTTTAATAAATTCAGTTTTATCACAATCCACCGACTCCTGTTCAGACAGTGAAACCAGCTGGTCCCCTTTGATTGCATTGATCCCTTCCACGGCACAAATGGTAGAAAAAGCCCAACAACTCCCTATAATATGAACACCAATATCATCAAAAGTCCAAACCATTCAACTCTCAAAAGAATCCAAAGTATTGAAGGATACTTTTAGCATATTTTGATACTTTGTGAATTGTAGGAGATGAATTTGAATGCTTACCACAATGTCCTTGATTCTTTCACAGCACTAACAGCTCCCTTCTTCCTCCAATTAACAGCGAGAGATACGTCACTCACATTCTCATACATGAACCTTCCCTTCCAACTCGGGCTCCCTCTAAGAGCTCGGTGGTGATCCACCCTACCCTGAATAGATGCTCTTGAACTCTGATAACTCTGTAAAAGAGTTATCATTCTTTGCATTTTATGTTGAATTTTGACATGTTTCGAGTTGTTTTTACTTAAGTTTTATTAGTTTAAGAGTCTATTATTTATTATTAATAATGCGAAAAATCATTGTGATTTTTGTGCAAAGAGTGCTAATTAATGTTATTTTATTAAGGTATAAGACTTAGAAGACGATCTGGAATAAATTTGGAGAGAAATCGGGCGAAAAAGTAAATTTTGGACGGACGTCACTGTAGCAACTCGGGTCGCGG
>JAVDBV010020528.1:0-10504 GCA_032619315.1 Piper longum
CATAACGAGGCTGAGCATCTTCGTTAAGATTTGCATTATTCAATAACTGCACAACTTTTTCCAATCGTGCAACATTACGACCGGCACCAGAGCCTGTAGCAGTTGCAGCGCCGATGGCATTAGCAAGAACTAGTGTGTTTATGGATGGCATTTTCTGTAGAAATCCATACACAACAGCAGCGACATAACTGTCCCCACAACCAACAGTATCAATTACATCGACCTGAAGAAAAGTCAGCTAAATGTTATATATGCCACGACTCAATGGAATATTTGCACGAGAAAAATATACGTGTGCATGTACACTAGCACCATGATGCTTACCGACTTAGCAGTTATCTACATGTTGTAAAATTAGTGCTTGGACGAATAGGTCAAATAGCTAATCTCAACAAACAGCAAACTACGCCTAAAAATATATCCTGGTCTTGAAGACAATAGACTAAAAAAAAAAGAAAATAAACAATATACCTTAAAGGCTGGTGCACGAGATATGGTTGAAGAAGTTATTAACATGGAGCCCTTGGCACCCATTTTAATAATGACCCATTTTGTTCGCAAACCTTTTCTTATCAACTCCTTCCCTGCCGAAACAGGCCTTTCTATGCCAGTTAATGCATGTGCCTGATTTACGATCCAAGGTAGAATGTTAGGTAACATAGGTAAAAACTTTAAAAGCAAAAAGACGCGCATAAAATCATTCAAAGCACACATCAATTTCGTGATAGAAACGCCAAAGAGTTCAAAGAGTATGTTTTCAGGAACAAGACAAACTTTAGATAATATGAGAGAAATTATCACACGTCTGAAATGTCACCCTCAATTAACTGTACCGAAGAAACAATATTAAAATAGAAGTATAATGCCTCCATTTCATAATGTTGTATCTACCTCTGAAATACCAAAAAAAGGCATGTAAATATGATGAAATTTACATCTCTATTTTTGTATAGCGAGCTGAAATAATTTTTTGGACAAAATCAATTACATGTCCATGAATTCCTCAATTTCGGAGTATGCTATTTCCTCAATTCCATAGTCTGCTCTTACCTGGGAAATGGATATAGGAGTTCTAATACAGATGAAGGGTCATTAAAAATTTCAAAAATTGTGTCCATGAACTGTAATGCAGCAGTGCAGCATCAAGATATCTTATTAAAGAAGAAGACAGAGGGATACAGTTAAAATTATCAAATAAAAATAGGTTACAAAAAGGATAGAAGCAACAAACAAAAAAAAAATTAAAGGAAAGCACTAAAAAATATATCGCACCGTCATCAACATAAAAGAGTGAGTGAGCATCATTGGCAAGGATCTCGCATTAGATGGGACTTCTTAAAAAACTTTTTGTTAGGTTTTCACCATCAGCATTACATATAGAAGGCAACCGAAAAAGGGAAAACATCTAATAGATAAAAAGGCATACCTCATCTGCAGTTAAAAGGAGAACATCACACATAGTAAGACATAGATGAAGTGCTTTTTGCTCAGCCATTGTACCACAACGAAGAGTCTTTCCTCGAGGCCCAGGGTCAAAAAATACAGCAGTCCCAACGTGAATGGCATATTCCACAGCAGAACTTATTAGACCAGGAGACAGTTCATCAAAAACATAGCCATTGCAGAACAAAACTTTTGACTGTCTAATTGCAGTTTTTGCCACTTCAGACAAGCTAACCATCCAATTAAATGCTGGCTCATCACTGAAATCAGCTCGACTGACAAACACAGGAAAAAAATGAAGTTAATTTTCACAAACAAGGATGCAAATGTTAAATGAGAGCAAAGAAAATGATCACTTGTACTAGACATCAGCACAATAGTAATTATTATGCGTTGACCAGCGCTTGCAGTGCAATGATGAAAGCTAATACGTCATTACTGAATATGCAGTGAAAATATGAGAGTAAGAGATGAAAAAACATCTATACCTGCAGAATCCATGTCGCTGCATTGGATCAACCAAAACCCAACATAGAAGCGTTTCATAAGCAGTACTAGCAGCAGCTTCATTGTCTTCGTTAATAGCAACCACTGATATACCTTCGTCATGAAGCACATCAACCAGAAAATCTCCATATATTTCATCTCCCACATAACCAAGAGCAAGACATCTGAGGCCTAGCCTTGCTGCAGCAATGGCCAAGTTGCAATTGCCACCAGCCTCCCAATATTTCTGCCAACAAATAAAAAATTCCGGTAAAATGGCTCGAGTATCAAGTATCAACTCTTCAGAGTGGCTGGAATATTAGGTACCTTCACGTCACACGTAGGCCAACATGCTCACTCACTGTTTTGAACAGTTGAGGTCAGTCGACCTATTTAAAGTGAATAGCTTCCTAAACAGGCATTACAAAAGACAAAATTCCGACTTTGCAAATTAATTCTACATAGAAAAGCTATCCTACCCACCGACCCCTCTATAACAAATTCTATCCTGAGCATTTTACTCAACCAATCTCTGAGATCTCATATTCTTTCTAGTAGCCAAACCTGAATAACTAAATAAGGGTATAAGCTACTAATATTGAAAGCCCCAATCTCATAATCACTCCCATCTCTAATCAAGCAATTCCGATTGTTCGGTAACCAAATTGCAGTATGTAAAGTGTGTGATACAGCAAAAGCCAAAAGAACAAGAACAACGCATCCTCAATTGTCGTGCGATACAGCCAAAAACAAAAAAAAAAAATCTAAACCTATGCATCAAAATAACAATTAAGCAAACAAACCACCGTAAAAACAACAAGTTTCACACAAATAATAAAGTAAAATCCAACCAACAACGAAAACCTAAGGTCACCTTACCTTATCCGGACGAGACGCCGCCAGCCGCTCCATGTACGCTTGCCGCTCCACCACCGGCTCCGGCGGCAGCTCCGGCACGCCAAGCACAATGTCCACGCACAAGTTCCCCAGCGTCGCCAAGTCCGCGACTTTCCCGTCCCTGCCGTCCGGGCCGCTCTCCCCTCCGCCGCCGGCGTCGATGCAGCCGACCGTAGAGCGGAGGGCGACGCTAGAGACGGTGCTGGACCGGTACGAGAAGGCCGGCGAGGCGAGGCGGCGCCGTCGGCGGGGGAGGTGGAGGAGGGCGCGGCGGTGGCCGGAAGGGATAAAGCGGAAGCACGGCGGCGCCGGCAGTGCCGACGGCGGGCGGAGGGCTTGGAGATGCGGCATTCGGTTTCCCGGCGGCGGGAAAGTGCTTTCCGACGGTGAACCTTCCTTCCCGGCGCGATGGAAAAAGATTTTCTCTTCTTCTTCCTACGTGGGCCCCCACTCAGCTTTGACCTCTCTTTGGATTTGGAGGACTGGAATTCTTCCAAGAACTATTAATAAGAATGTAAAAGTCATTTAATTAAATCTTTTGTACTTTAATTTTTATTTTATAATTAAATTAAGCCATCTCTATTTTAATTTCTTTAAAGATATTCATTTAGTTAAATTGATAAAAGACAGTGATTGAATGATAATTGTGCCAGTTTTAATATATGTTGATACCCATGTGTCTACTACCCATGATACGATATTAAATAAGTTTGACCAGCCTGTTTGGTGATCAAACAAAGGGCAATAAGGAGATTTGGGGGCTTTGACGACCAAGTAAGATGTATTTTGTATTGAATATCAAAAAAAAGGGAAATGTATTAGGACATAAATATGGTTTTATTACATATTTAAAATTATGAAAAAATTAAAATAAATTATACGGCGTGTATAACTGATATGAGCTATACCCCAATTTGAACCTTTTTTTAGTGAGTCTTATTTATCCAGATTTATATGTATGGAAGCTAATGTATTTTTTTTAGTGGGTCTCATATTTTATGAAAACCCCCCTTTTTTAATATCAATATAACTTATTTTTAATTTTTAAAAAAATATATACAAGATTAAAGAAATTTTAAAATTAATTTATACTATAATTATTTTGATAATTAAAATGAAATGACTAAAAACATCGTTAAAAACTTATAAATATCTTTTTTATTTCTTCTCACTTAA
This sequence comes from Piper longum, assembly GCA_032619315.1. Lineage (NCBI taxonomy): Eukaryota > Viridiplantae > Streptophyta > Magnoliopsida > Piperales > Piperaceae > Piper > Piper longum. The sequence goes on from JAVDBV010020528.1 coordinate 4,003, forward strand.
ATTTTGAAAAGTAAGATTCATTAAATTGTTTCAAAAAAAAATGAAGTTTATATAAAATTATATGAATTATAACTCATGTATGCAAGGCGCTTAAATTATGATTAAAACGTACATATATCATTCATTAAAAGGCCAAAGCTTCCCGTTTTGCTTTTGCTCACCTTGAAATATTTGAAATACATGTAAAGGGACAAGCTCCTTATAACTTTAAATTGGAGCCAATAAATATATATAGTTCGATACTCTTGTCTCAACTCACGACCATTAAAAAATAGAAAGCAGTCTACCAAAGAATCATACGATGATAAAGAGTTAAAATGTGCTTGCAATATTGAGTTGGGCTAAGATTCCATGCCGCATGCGGTCGCCCAGGCCCATAAACCATCTCACTCTCTTTTCTGTACATCGAGCAGGCCCAAGTAATTAACTCAAGCTTCTCCACAAAAATAAATAAATAAATAAATAATTCTAAAATACATTAAATAATTAATCTGGATATACATGTAAACAATATTTTGAAGGTTTATAATATTCGGGCTATTTGATTTAAATGAACGGTGCAAGTTTCAATTTATGCTGATACTCATGAGTATCGATTTGAGAGGATGATTCTTAAGCAAATTTGACCAGCCGGTTTTGCATGCATGTTTTCTTACGCTCGTCCTCAAGCCACTTTATCTAATGCACAAGTTGATGGTCTATCTTAAATGAGCATTGAAACTCATTTTTTAGTTTTTAAGCAGTAGTACTTGATCTTGCTGATGTTTCTTTGTGGGCGATTATTGATTGACTTAACTCTAAAGTGTGTGTCGTGTAATCTTTTTGCAACCTAATTGCTAGCATCCGATGGAGATCAATGTATAACCTTTATAAATAAGACAGCCGACCACACGCTAGCTTTCTATTATAGGAGATGTATTTTTTGTTTCTCAATTGGCATTCTAATTCTCCTACGTCTCTTAAAAAGGGGGAGAAAAACTAGGACCTTTGGTAAACATGCATACATGTCGGCAATTCATTTGGTTTGCACGTCCTTCATCAGCCTAACTATCTGCCCCACGTCAACGTTGGTGGTTGCATAAATTCCATTGGTATTGGTATGATGCATGAAAATGTTTGGTCTTTATGAGTTCTTTAATTAATTTATGTCCCACAAAATATATGGGATGAAAATGTTATGTTGATTTAGAAAACTATTGAAAGGTTGGTGATTATTGCAGGCATACTTTGAGGGATGTCGCTCAACGTATGTATGTCTGGTTTGGGCGTCTGCAAACTTGGAAATTAAGGACCGGAATGTGTTAATGTTTTTGACGAATGAGGAACCTTACCTTTGAGTACTCTCTGGAAAGCACGTCAAATAATATCTCGATGTATAAAAAGTCCACCGATTAAGCCATGACACCCTTGGGTCAAACAATATTGGCACCCACTAATTCTAACGTTGACTAATTGTCAACTTATAAGACGTGGCACCTATTAATTTCAAAATTACTATTCTTTGATGCATATAAACAATAGGTTGGTGTAAACGAGCAAGCCAAACAGAATTGACCTAAGTTATTTTTAAATGTGATATTTTTTTTGACAAGCCTATTCGAACTCATTTGGGTATACGACGAACATTTGATTTATTATAATTCGAATAATTTATTTAAAATTTATAATATTTGAATTTAATTTTTTTTAGCCGACTTTATTTTCAAGTAGAGTAAATATTTATGATCAGTATGTTTTTAATTGCTTCGTGTGGTACCCAATGGCAAGTTGATTAATTAGTAGATGAGCTGAGTATTGATAAGCAAAGTTAAACTGAGTATTTTTTTTAATTTAAATATCTTGGGCTCGAATTTTAAGCTAAGTCAAACTGATCACTTTTTAGCTCAAGCTCTGTTCGATATTTAATAAATTATTTATTTTAAACCGAACATTTTTTCGAACACAAATCTAACGAACATGAGTTTAAACCAAACATAAGAATAAAAATCATATGCATGTACGGCTCAATAGTTGAGCTTACCTATATTGATATTTACCTTAGTATAAAAAATGATGCTTTGCCCGGTTTGATCCTGGCTGTGGCCTAATATTTTTAGAAATCAAATCAAGCTTCGACCGAACCGTTCATTTACATTTAAGATGCTTGTTTCGTACAAGACAGACCCCCACCAATCTCGGCTCCCAATCCGGACCGGTCTGTAAATTTCAAAGTAGAGAAATTAATAAAACAAATCTTTGGACAAAATGTGGATCATGGATTACCTTAATTAATCGTAAAAATAAATTTGAAAATCTACAATATTTATAACTACTATTTAATGTTGTACTCAAACAAAATTCACTAATTTTCTACGGTCTTGATAATTTAGACTTTACTAAATTAAAGTACATTGAAATATTTTTGTTGGCACTTGGCGGGTTTATTTTGTTCGAGTATATGTCCTACACAAATTTTAGTTTTAGTTGAGATGCATTACATTTTGATAACATTTAATTTGTTTGACTTTAATAAATATAAAAGTAATTATTTAAGGAATATAAATACTTCAAAATAATAATTACATTATTACGCATGCAAGGGAGGATGATTTAAACATTTAATTATTTTTTAATTAAAGGTACCTAATCGTCTTAATTAATCGTCTTGATTGATCTACATATAAATGACCTATTATATATAAATTTGAGATAGAATTTGAGTTCACTCATTTAGAGATTTTGGTTGAAAACACTTACAATTTAATCCTAAGTCAAAGGGTCGAGAAACTCAACGCCACTATTCCTGAACAATTTGGAGCCGGGCCTTCTTTTTGTACTATTACGGATACGAAAAGAATGGAAAAATTGGATTCAATTGTTGACTGCTCCTATCGAAAATAAGATTTACTACGGATTCGAGCCATAGAGCCATAGCACATGGTTTCATAAAATCCGTACGATTGATTTTCCCGATCTAACTCGAGCATGTTCTATTCGATACTGGTGGAAGAAGAACCTGATTAGGTATTGTTAAAAAAGAGAGGAAGCAGAACCAAGTCAAGATGATACGGATCAACCCCTTCTTTTTGCATTGCGCCAAAGATCTTACCAGTTCCTTCAGAACGGGAGCTACATCTCTTTTCAATTTCCATTCAAGAATTCTTATTTGTTTCCATGCCCTTTTAAGACCTCGAGAAATGGACAAATTCATTTTCTTAGGAACACATACAAGATTCGTCACTACAAAAAGAATAATGATATCCCCACCATTAACTACTTCATTTATGAATTTTATAGTAATATAGTAATAGAAATACATGTCCGACCGAGACAGAATTTCTAACCTGCTATCCTCTTGCCTAGTAGGCAAAGATTAACCTTCGTGGAAAGACCAATTCATTCAGATCGACATGAGGGTCCAACTCCATTGCATTGCCAGAATCCATGTTGTATATTTATTTGAAACAGGTTGACCTCCTCTCTTCTCTCATGGTACAATCCTATTCCCGCGCAGCCCCCTTCCTCCTCGGTCCACATAGATAAAATGTAGGACTGGTGCTAACAGTTCATCACGGAAAAAAGGACTCATCGAGCCAAGATCACTAACTAATACTAATATAATAGAAAAGAACTGTCTTTTTTGTATATTTTCCCCATTTCTGTTGCTACCGCGAGCCTTACGCAATCAATCGGATCATATAGATATCCCTTAGCATAGGTCATCGAAAGGATTTCGGATGACCCACCAAAGTACGAAAGCCAGGATCTTTCAGAAAATGGATTCCTATTCGAAGAGTGCATAACCGCATGGATAAGCTCTCACACCAACCCGTCAATTTGGGATCTAATTTGGGATTTTCCTTGGGAGTTATCGGGAAGGAATGTAATAATATAGATTCATACAGAAGAAAATGTTCTCTATTGATTCAAACGATGTACATATCGGATAGGGATAAAGAAAGAGGAGAAACCGAAGATTTAACATAGTACTTTTGATCAAAAAATGAATCTGATTGATTTCGTACCCCTCGCTCGATGAGAAAATGGGTGTCATTAAATCTTCGATGCTTCGTGAAATTTAGCCCGAATTTCTAATCATCCCATATATAATTCATAATATTATTCATTTTATGGTCTTGTTAAGGAAGATAAAAACTTTACCACTTTGATATACATTATTTAAATCTTACTCTATTAACTAACATAACTGGTAAAAAATTAAGGCTAATGATATTTCATAATGATAAAATTGATGATATTAGTGATCTTGGGGGAGTTAAATGTTAGAAGTTATAATGATTTTCAAGTAATAGGAATAACTAACCGAAATCATTAAGGTTATCAACTTTATCGATAGCAAATATCATTAATCAAATTTGAGAATGAGGCAAAACTAATAACATTTAAAATTCTAAACCCATTTAACGAAACAAAATACAAAATTAGGTGCGGGTATAAAATTTTGCTGCACGGTTAAAAAAAAAAGTAAATTAACCCAAAAAGTAAAAAAAAAAAAAGAAGTAAAACAAGCCCACACTAGGGTTTTCAAATTTTCGAACCCGCCGATGAGCCGTTACTTAACGGCGTCAGAGGGCGGAGATAAAAGCCCACCGCCAGACAAGCCGCCGTGCGAGATCGTTCCCTCCGTCTACGTCGGCCGTAAAATCTCTCCGCCGCCGCTGGAGTTCCGATTCCGATCGCCGGCAGCAACAACTGTAAGCGAAATGCTCCACCTCCCCTTCTTTGTTTGTATCCTCTCGTCGTCTGGATCGGGATCGGTTTCTGTTTGGGGTGGGGCGGTTGTTGGGCGTTTTTTTGGGGGAACTTTTTGAGGTTTTTTTTTGCCTCGTTAGGGTTCGTTTTGAAGCTGTGGTGAATCTGGGGATGGACTGTTGAGGAATCGGTTGGGGACGGAGTTTTTGTTTTGAAAAGGAGGGTTCTTTGGTGCTTTTGGGGGGACCTTTGCTTGCATTTCCGCTTTTGCTGGAGACTTTGCTAGTCGGAGGTAGTGGATGGGGGTAGAATGTTTCGATTTTCGCATTTTTTTATGCCAATGCCAGCTACTTGTGTGATTCATTAGGAGAAATGTGCTTGCTTTTTGGCTTCGCATTACGTTTTCTTTTTTTTGGTCATTTTTTCCTGAAAATGTTGAGATTTGAATAGTTTGCGATCTTTATGTAGCGTGGAGTGTAATGTTGTGCTCATTATTTTTTCTCAGTACTATCATCAATGCTGCGATTATTTTTTAGTACAAATAACAGTCTTTATCTCAAAATTCTCTTCAAATTTTTTAGCGCCTTCTTCATAGTCTGGATGTAAATCTGCTGTCACCTCTTAAACAGCAGTTCATTTTTTTCTATTTTCTTGCGATAGTGTGATTGCCTTCTGTTTTTGTCTAACCATGTAAGTTGCGATTCTGCAGTCTGTTTCACCTGGAAGAATGGACTATCCATTTATGTAATCTTCAACAAGTAGTGAACAATATAAATATATAAAAAAAGGCAATGTGAACCATAAATAATCATCCACCCACTGAGAATAAATACCTGCGGCCATCATAACGGTTTTTTTTGCTCAATAAACTATTGTGAAATTTGTTTTCTTTGGAATTTGTTGGCATTTTTGTTGCCATTTTTGTTGCAGACACAATTGATGGATCCATTCACATATGTTGGAGTGGGTCTCTGCGTTTTGGTTATATCCCTTTGGGATAATGATTTGATCTTCATCAACAGCAAGTTAGGTTGACCAGTTTGTGTCTTCTATTCCTTCACTTGTGTTCTTTGAGGAGAATCCTCAATATATTAATGTAGGCTATTATATTTTTAAGTTAATGTTCATAAATATTTAAAAGTTTGTGATCCTCATTGCTCTGATAGATTGTATTGTGTATTCGTTTTTAGGATACTTAGCTGCATGTTTTTCTGTGTAGGGAGTATGGGCAGGGAAATTGTTGATACAGTTTTTGACGAGGATAATGTTACTGTTTATTTGAACGGAGATATTCATGAATCTCCTGAGGATTTGATTCCTGTTCAAGGTGGTGTGAGTAAATTGTATGGACAATTCAAGGCGAGTTCAGACCCACATAGTTTAGAAAATGACTTTGAAGATAAAGAGTCCAGTGAAATGGTTGATGAAGGAAATACAGTTACCTGCCATACTGGTAATATTAGTGATAATCTGGATGCATCTTTTGCTAAAATCAGTTGCAAAGATCATGATCAAGCTGAAAATGGAGTAAAGGATGTGGATGATACATTAATCAAGGAAAAGAAATCGAGTTCTCCAAATATGCCCACTGTGAAAATTGGAAACATCGGTGCTGACTGCACTGTTTCTCAGCCATTCACTTTAGCAACAGAAAAATGTGGATTTCAAGAACTTGTAGCTAAAGCTACTACTGGTGGGACCAAAACTGTGGGCACTAATGTGCAGTCTCCAAGAGTAAAGAAGACTCAGGTATTTGCTTGATCTTCCCCCAATTATTAATTTAGGGAATAAATGTTAAGTTCTTGCTCGC
>JAVDBV010020585.1:3605-14333 GCA_032619315.1 Piper longum
CTTTACCAGAGTCAGGACCATTAGCTTTATCCTTGTCCTTATCCTTGTCCTTCTTTGAATCTTTAGAATTCTTGGGAGGGGGAGGAGGTTCATCATCATCAGGTAGCTCCTCAATGTTACATTCCTAGAAGAATTAAGCATTACAAAAAAAAAATGACGGACTCAGAATTTAACAATCACACTAACAAACAGACAAGTCGGTGGCATTAATGGGAAATGGCAGCCATCAACAGATCTCAAATTCAGGAGTAAGCATTTCCATCACATCTTTCACTAAAAAGGGCATTCCATAACTAACAAAACAAATTGGTAGCATTAGGGCCTTTTTTTGTTAGTAATCTGGATTTTAGAAAGTCTTTTAGGGAGTCTTAATTTTTCTAATTTTAATTTTAAATTTTTTATTTTTCTTAAAGTTTTGGAGTTCTTCAGTATTAGGCTTTTCTTAAATGCCGATTATAATATGGCATCATACCCGTTATACTGTAAATTTTAAGTTGATGGATGACAAAAATAAATAAGTAGATGTCTGGTTATCTTTTCCCCTTTGTTATTCATGGCCGTTTATCTATGGTTTCACTTATTTTATCTAATTTCTCACCTCTTGAATGTTTCCTCTAAATAATATATAAGTGAGGTAATAAATTAGCCCACTAAGAGACTTAGGTAAGACAGTAAAGATTGCTATAGGCGGAAAAAGGCTTCAAAATTTTAGTTATCAAATTTTCGTTTAAATTTGTTTCTCTTTCCAAATCCATAGAGGTATCAGAATATATCTAAACCAAGCTTGGCAACCACAATTTTAATAATGAAGTTAAAGTCCACACCACAAAAGTAACAAAAGAAAACACACGCATTGACTTTTTATGTAAGAAAACAAGTAACCACAATGGCTACAATTGGTTTCTTGAAACCTCTCTGGCTTTGCTAAAATGCAAGGCCTCTTACATGGCCTAAGAGGCAGGCGCATATTGGTGTTCAACTAGCGACTCAGCTGGCTTTCTGCTAGTCACTGACCTACAGCAAGCAACCAGTTCTATGCCCTGCTTTACGCAAGGCAAAATCCGGCACTGCTGTAAAGGGCCGGCCACAGTGGACAGGGCTCTTGATCGCAGAGGGGAAGAAAGCCAGGGACAAATGGTGTGAATCAATGGTTACATGTGAGGCTGGAAGTGGAAAAAAAGTACAAAAGTACCTTGTAAAGTTCAAAAGAGATTACAGGCAGCATTTAAGTTACAGGGCTGCATGCACGGCCATTTGTTCCACAATGCTAAGCATGCAAGTAGTTGATAATTCATGGTACAAAGTCTGATAACTTCCGCTTAAAATTTTAAACCAGTGACTATGGTAGATGATGATATCAAAACTTTGAAGTACTTAAAAACCTTTAATGACTATTTACCAGTTCAAAGTTCACTTACCAATTTTATATTTTGACTACATTTTCCCTTTCAAAATTATTTATTCAAAATAATTAATATTTCAGTTCCGCCATCATTATAATCAATGAAGTCAACCGACCGAGAAATCAATGTATATGACTCAACTATTTAAAATCAGCTGCTTGCAGAATATATAGGCTCCAGTGCACAGGTCTTAGACAAGTGTGCTATCTAAAAATTCAAAGAAATTCAACATGAAGAACACACAAGATAGGAGAGAAGGCACTGCACCTCTAGGGTGATGACACCTCGAAAATGCCTTTCTTCTTGTTTTTTAGTGTACCCAAGCTGAAATTAATACACCATAATGTTACAAAACCTAGCCAAGCACAGTACTAAAGAAATATTAAGCACCCATAAGGAAGAAAAAAATTCAGTTGCAGATCACTATGCACCTTGCCACTTTTTTCATTTAAAACAAACCATCGCCTACTCCAACCGTTTGTTTTCCCACTTCTCTTCAAGAGGTACCCTGCAGAAGTAGGCCACCAAAAAATGATTGGCATGCTTAACCTTAAATTTGGGTGTAACACAATCTTATGCTGTAGTTCTACTCAAAGGATGATATATTTACATTCTTAACTCATCTCGGTTGTGCTAAAAATAATCTTTCAATGGTCACATTATTACCTGAAGCCGATAACATGACTAGGACATTAGGCATACTAACCTGCTGTTATCTCTCCACCAGGACCAGCTGTTTGCAAAGCAGATCCCTCCTTTACATCCTTTTCAGTATCTTTAGCTTTATCTTTCATTGATTTCAAGGTTCCACTACTTTGCTGATTTCCTGTTTGAGGACTAGTAGCCTGAATATAAATAAGATAAAGGGACATCAGTGACATGCTTTCCATCAATGGTGATCGCTGTGTATATACCTTTACATCATCATTGCCAAGTGAACCAATCCAATAATTAGATCAAATAATCTCACCCTGTTTAAAATTGATTGCTCTGCATCCTGCCCCTTTTTTGATGACCGATTCTTCAGTTCTTCCTCTCGCCTTTGCCTATCCATCCTAATAGAACAAACAATAGAAGTCATAACTAATTGCTTTATGCAAATACGAGACAAGTATCTATCAACATGGTAATTTAGATTAAAGTGATTTCATTTTTTAACTTCAGATTAGATGCCCACTAATACTATACAAGTACTTTCAGCTGATTTTTTATCGCACCATAAAAAACAAACCTTTCAAAAATAACACTAAACCAAGTGCACTCCCAATTAGTAGAGACAAAATTAAATATACAAGCAGTAACATGGTACTAGAACAAGGATAAAATAAACTTACCCCAATAAAAATAATTAAAAAAGTAAGCCAGTATCTCAAAGTACCTTCTCTGCACTAGGCGAATGAAATGTTGTGGAGGAACAAAAGCGCGTTCCATATCAACCAACGCAACCACCATCTTCTTGGCCTCATTTCGAAACACATCCAAAGCATTAGATGCAATTGCAATAACCTGGAGAAAAAAAAATAACAAAAGCATACAGTTCAAAATAGCAGCTGTTTGAAGCAGTTTAGTGCAGTATTCATCAACAATACCAATCCTCACTGATTTACCTCCCGCTTAAAAGGTGGGTATCTTCCAAGGCCTGGGGTAGCATTGGCAGAGGCAGAAACAATATCAACCAGTACACGGTGCACCTGTTTTAACATACAGTAATAAAGCCAGAATAAACAGTCAAGCATTTAACTGAAAGTAGAACACTAAAAAATATCAAAAGTTTAAATAAAACAAACTTAAAAAACTACCTCATCAACACATTGGCGTGATGGATCTTTGGCCAACTCAAGAACACCTTTTATTAGAGACCGGAGCCCTTTCTCTGGTGATATGAGGTAAGGCTGGTAGCCATCAGCTTCAAGCACGATCTACATGGGGCAGCATGCAATCATGCAATCAGAAAGTAGAAGAGATATCACATTAAGTTTTTTGTACAATGAGAAAAAAGGAGTCACAATCGTAATTTACCCTCTTGACATTGTTTATATCAAAATGTCTATCCAAGGGAAGCTGCTTAATTCTGTTCGGGAAATTGCCCTCAAAACTAGCAACAACTTTCCAGCCAGCACCCTGTTCAACAAACTAGCTGCAAGTAAGAATCGATGAGGCAACTACCAAAAACAATTGATATTGCAGTGCTAAGAAAAACGCGGCACCGGAATCCTAGGCTCAAGAATTACAATAAAAGGAACTACACTCCTAAGCTAGTCTTCTCTCTTCTTTCTCATCCACGTGTCCCAAATAATTGAGACTCCCAAACTAGTCTACTTTTCATTAAAATAATTTGTATCATCAAACAGGTTATGGCTAGCAGGACAGAGGCAATATCAAGCCTAGTCTACAAAAGAAAAATAACATACTTCTAACCACATTGCCAAAGCAGCAAGCCAAAAAGATGGTTCTTAACATGTGATCCATCAAGAAGAACATGTGAACAAACACTTAGTCATTTAATTTTAGTCCCTCATTATTATTGTCATTATCCACAATTCTCCCAAAAACTGTGGCTTTGGGGATGCAAGTACTATATTTCCAATCCATTCAATCATTGATCATATCTCAATTTTCATACACTACTAATTCGAAGCATTTTCATCTAAACAGCATCTAAGCTTATTAAACCATACATCAAACATCATCAAACCAATAATACGAGACTTAAAGAATCTACAAACCTCTCCACTTGTAATGTGCTGCAGAAACTTGTCCTCAAACTCGCGACAGAGCTCCAAAGCTATTGCTCTTGTTCCCTCAGCACTATGCACCATTTGTTCACCAAGTCTAACCAACTCATCTTGCACTATTTGTGATTTACCCTGGAGCCTGAAGATTCCACAAAAAAGGGTAGGCAATTTAACAATTACTAGTAATACCAAAAAAATTGTATTTTGAAAGATAGCAGGAAGATGTGAAGTAATACCCAGACAAAAGGTTCGGAAGCCTGACTTTCATCCTCTTTCGTATCTGTTGTGCAAGAGTCTCCACCAAAGCCAGTCTACCAAGTTTATTTTGGGGAGCGCCAGTTAGTATTGACTTTAAACTCTCACTTTCTGCTCGCCAGGCAGTTTCCAAGGAACTTTCAGCACCAACAGAACCAGATTGTGCTGAAGCAATTGAAACAGACTGCCCAATTAAAGCAACCCAAGGTATATCTGCGGTACTTCGGGGACCCTGATTTAAAAGAAGAGCCTGGACTGCAGCCAGTGCTTTCTGGTCACCCGCAGCCTGATCAATCTTGCTGATGACACCAATAGTCCTTGTACCTTCAACAACAAAAAGCACAAATTCAAATTAATAAGAAAGACATCATTTTGAAAGAAGAGAATAAGTAAATATAACTACCATATTTGATGCTAAAAAGACAGGCTATTCAATGAAACTTACCATCTGAATCAAACTCCTTTGCATGTCTAAGAGCACGTGAGGAAGATATATCAGGTGCCTGCACTGCTGGAACAATCACCAGTAGAACTGCATCATTGTGCTCGGTATAGCTACTAATCTGATTTGAAGTCCAAACAAAAAGTTTATTATCACAACAAGTTTCTTAACTTGTTGGCATGTTCCAAGAACACAGGCAAAGCGTAAAGCATTGTGTATGCCTATAAATTAAGTACTGCATACTGACCAGTGAATCATCCATTACTCGTTGGTCCAATCCAGGCAAGTCAATCAACTTCAACGGTGGAGCTGAAAATATTCGCACAAACATAATTGATTCACGCAATGATACAACTAAATAGATTAAACAGCACATAGCAACGAATAAAAATTAAATATTTTCGGCAAATATATTATAATGAATGGCTTGCTATCAACTAATGCATTTGCCAAAAAGTATTATTTGATAAAATAAACATGCATTCAGACTTCATAAAAGAGAGAGAAAGAGCGACATAGAACTTTACTGTTTAATTTCTGAAACTAAAAACAAAAACTTATAAATTGTGTCAAAGTGTCAAAGGATATACTCAAACCTGTACTAGTTCGTAGCTTTAAATGGATGTCTTCACGACTCTTGGTCCCAGAAAGCTTGCCCAGCCTGTCCTGAAGAGAATGACGAAGTGCACCTGTATGTACAAAGTATGCATAAAAAAATGGAAGCTGATGTTTGATAAAACATTAAAAAGGCAGGGGCATATTATCATAATTTGAATTACAATAAGTAATGCATTAGCTTTTTTGGCAGACAATGAAATAGAACAGGGATACAAGGAAAAGTAAGCTCTGATAAGATGCATACTTGCTGAAACAGGCTGAGTTTTGTTTTCTATTTGTAAAACAAGTACTTTACTACTGACGGATGTATCTCTTTGCAAATCAACCACAATAGGGGCTCGTGTTGCACCATTTTCTCCAGTGGGCTGAAGTCCAATATTTCATAAAAGACCACATAAGCCGTCTTAAAACCAATATCAGACATAAAAGACAAAGTAAAAGAAATAATGATACATACCAACACAGGATGCCCAATTAGACTGTTTAGTATGGCCGACTTCCCAGCCCCCTAGTTTGCAAGTATTTACCAAAAAAGTGTGAGTGAATTACAACAAATACTAGAAATGCACAAAAGCAAATGCTTCTAGAAGCATAATCACGTACTACATAACAAAGACAAAATAAGAGGAATGCATCAAAACCTACACTTCAGCATCAAAGTGCACATTAATTAACACAAGATAAAGAAAGAAAATACATCAAAACAATTTCTTTTATCAGAAATGCACATCATTTGAGCACGCCAAAACGGGCTTAATCTCGGCAAAAGAATCAAGATTTCCAATAAGTAACAGATCGCCGCGTGAATTCCCAATCTCATTCAACTTCGCAGAGACCGCACGAATCCTACCACCGCAGAGATTTCCAACCTGATAAATTTCACAAAGGCCTGGAATTTCGATCGAATCCTCAAACAGGCCAGATCTAGAGCTACCAAGCAAAACCCCACAGCGCAACATCGCGCAATCGAAATGCGAATCGAACGAAGCCGCCAAAGAGCGGGGAAGAAGACTCACGACATTGCCGAGGGCGACGACGTTGAGGAAGGTGGAGGAGCGGCGGGAGGGCTCGTCGGGGTCCTCGTCGGCGAGGAGGGAGGAGGCCTGGATCATCGAGTCCGAGAGCTGGACGAGCTCCTCCATCGCCTCCATGGCCGCTGCCCGATCCGACGGCAACCGGTTCAGAGAGGATCGTGCGGCGCGGTGGTATCGCCGGCGGAGATCGGGAACCCTAGGCGGCGATCTGGGCGGCGGCGGGGCAGATGTGGTCGAGATCAATCTGCCCCTCAGCCGGCGAGGGCAGATGGGTTTCTCTCCCTAGAAATTCGGCTGTGGTGGGGGGGGGGGGGAGGAGGAGTGAGAGGGGAAACCAAAACGACGACAATCTTAAAAATGGGAAGAGCCAATTTTTATTTTATATTTTTTGTTATTGAAATTTCGGGGAGAGAGAATGGGTGGAAGGTCGGTTTGGTCGCATCAAATTTTATGCCCCACAAATCCATTATAAATTTTTTTACTACACTTTTAGCAAAAAAAAATATTATAGAAATTTATTTATTTCATTTATACGCGTCTATCAAGCATTTAAAAAATAATTTTTTTTTACATCGTTAAATGACTAACGAGATTTATACTAAATTTATATAACTTAAATTCTCTTTCAATCATAAACTAATATTGAAATACTGTTTATATTTTGAATTTATTTTAACAACATAAATTAAATTTATAATTTTATTCTATTTTTATTTTTTTCCTGTCTCGATTTTGAGTAGCTTAAAAAAAATTTGCTTATAGGCATTATTCAAATGGCTAATTCAGCGAGTCTATTGAAGTTAAGGTGGAAACAAAATAAAAAGTTGTTAGCAATATGCGTGCCTAACATTATTTTTTTTAAAGTATATAATTTTTACATGTATAGTTTTAAATATTACTAACAGTTAGAATCATGAACAATTCAAGTTAAATCCAAAACAATTTGAGCATTTAAATTATTTTAATTTGTATTTAGTTTTTTAAATTCAACAAATTCACAAGATTTAATTTATTTTTCTCAAACAACGGTATTTTAATTTGTATTTAATCAAACTTTGATTACAACAAACACTTTCAATGGCTACTAAATTATTTAAGTTCATAATTATAATATTTGGTTCATTCGGATTCAAACTGATTAAACTACTAATATATTATGAACAGGCTATAAATTTGTAACATTGAACAAGTGCAATATGTAACCATTAATGTTATCGGACTCACCTATATCTTAATATCTTATATAGAAAGCTTGTAGAATTATAAGTTCTGTTTGAAGCAATTTCGCTCACTATTCAAAATCTATAAATTTTCAAATCATTCTAATGCTTTTAACTCTCTATTTATAATAAAATTTAAGTTTAAAATATTTTCTAATTACTACAATTTTAAAAAATTAAAATAAGTCATATTTATGTCTAATAAAGTACAAATCTTCTGACCTCCTTTCTATGCTCTATGTTTTTCTTTTGTATATATGTATTTTATTATGTGAGACCCACTAAAAAATGTTCAAATTAAAGGTACAACTCATATAAACTATATATATATATAGTATAACTTACTTTAAATTTTTCTAAAAGTAAAATAATATATAATAAAAATTGAATAAAATGCTAATTTGGATATGGGTGTACAACTTTTTTTCTCAAAAATAAAAACAAGATTGCCTAATAGACTTGGGAAGGGCTAAACTTATTGGCTATTTATTGTATTTTTTACCTAAAATATAAATTTTTGGCATATATAAAAATGAAGGAGAAGTAGAAGATGAAGGAAATGGATTGATACGATCATTTCCTCTCTGCGCAAGTCTACTAAAATTGTTTGAAGGAGAAAAATTAAATTTAGGATAAAACAATAATATATTAATTTTTCGATCAATGTATCAATGTGGAAGGCCCAGAGGTAGGACTCTGAAACACACTGGGGAAAACTTTTAAGCACATTGTGTCCTTGACATTGTAGAGTTCAGATTTGCAGCTAGCCTTCTGAATCTTCCCAGCGGGGAGGCCATCTCTACAGACATCTCCTTTATTATATCAATTACTTAATGAGAATTACGAGAATACCTTTTATTTTACCATGGAAGCAAATAACCTTATAATAAGAAAATTTTTCCAAATCAGCTGACAACAAATTTAAACTCTATATTATACAAACACACACAAATATTTGCATATGCTCTCCTCAATTGTGACATCGGCCTGCCCCGGAAAAATGTTCCTGTAGCTTAGGAGGTAGTTACAGCACCTTATTCAAAAGTTTTTGGAAAATTCATAAAATAGTTTTAGGTATAATGGCGTTGGTCCCATGGAAATTGAACAAGGAATTGTTGCATCCTGAACGTTTGAATGTGTCTAATATTTTGGGTGAATAATATTTTAAAAATGGGTTCAACACGGGTTTGATTTAGCCAAGTCAACCAACCCGTTTATATGATTATTCATGTTAATAATGTTACATCCAAATTCGGTTTGCCCGCAAACCGGACCAAAATGTTACCTAACATGGAACCATTCGCTCGTATAATTAATTAGGTCAAGTTAATTTTAATTTACCTTTGACATCTCAAAATAGTGAAGAAAACATTCCATGTAAGGATGAGATGTTTAAGTTTTAATGTTATTCTACATAAATATTATGATATACCAACTCTATTTAGAACAAAGCAAGTTAGTTTAAAGTTTGAAAAATAATAATTCTTAAAACAAAATAAGCAACATCTTTCCCAAAAATATAATAGGGGTCACCCTGTCAACAATAAAACATATGTATACATAACGATAAAAATAAAAAACATAGCAAAAACATAATATTTTTTTCACAATATTTTCATTATAAATATTTTCATTCTTCTGAGCCGAGTATAAACTTCATTGTTTAACATGTTCATTTCTATTCATGATACTAAACACACGCAAAGTATTTCATGATTTTCTCACAACAATCCTGAAATAATACATTCGAGCATGTATATCCATCACCATTAACAATAGTTCACCATGCCACATGCTTTATTCCATCTCGGCACATATATGTGTACAAATTGCATTTCTACCCCTTTGTAGTCCTGACAATGCTTAATTATTTAGATTTTCATTATTAACAAGTGTTACTGATCGATAAATAACTAATAATTAAACTAACATAGGAGGGTTGTCTCTCCGATTAAATGAAATTAATTATATACTTCTGCATTAGAATGTTTCATAAGAACGATAATCAGGAGCCGTTAGTCTCGACTTGACAACATCCCATTTTGACTCGTTAAATGCCTCGACATTTTTAAATTATCCTTCGCAAGAAAAAATCAATTATCCTAAAAACCTCTAAATCTTTCGTATCACTCCTATCCTTGAGTACAAATTTCTTAACTATTAACAGTTATTTCACAATTTACTCCTTTTTCGACTATCTATCGTTATCAAGTTTTGACTGACATTAAATAGCTAATCATCGACAAATTTTAACTTAAATTATGAAGTCATTGATAATACAAAATTCTTACTAAAACTATAAATTTAGTGTCATTTAGATAATAAATTCATGTTAAAATAATTTTAAAATGATATAATAATAAAAATTGTAATTAAATATATTAATAATACTTTTTTATTCATTTTAATTAATATAATTATATTTTTTTAAAATAAATAAATAAATAAATTGATAAATTGATAGACCAATAACGACAAAGACTTTTACCACTACCATTTCAAAATGAAAGCTATGCAGTTAAATTTACCACTTTTTTACCATTTTTAAAACAATATAGAAAATACATTTCTATTTTATTTTAATTTAAATCGAAATAGTCATTAAAATGATATACCAGTTGACTACTTGTAGCCTTAAATAAAGATGAGAGGTATGTAATCTAATTAACATGCTTGTATTTTTTTATGGACTGGATTGTGAATCGTATAAAATTTGTGTAAATATAATTTGCTTAAAAAATTAATCTCACTAACTCGTTGATTTGAAAATCCACTTTGCAAATGAGATTGACAATTCACTAACTCCTAGTCAAAGGCTAATATTTTGAGGAAAGCACTCCATTTTATTAATTTTGTAATAATTCATCATGTTATAGGAAAGTTTTGCAAAGTACAAGAGAAATCAACTAAAATTTAGTTGTGGCCATGGCCAACATCTCTATGAATGAAGACTTACGCATGTATGTATGTGAATGTATATATATATATATATATATATACATTCACATACATACATGCGTA
>JAVDBV010020597.1:2084-14947 GCA_032619315.1 Piper longum
AAAAAAAAACAACCCCCCCCCCCCCCCCCCCCCCCCCACCCCCTTAATATGCTCTCTTTTCTCTTTTGCAGGTAGGTGTGTTACCCATGGATGAATCAATGGTCACAATTTGGTCCAGGGATGATGATAACAGTTGATCTACAAAAAGGACAGGTTTGTATCTTTGTAGATGCTTGCCATGAGGAGTGTTTTGTCTAGCTATAATTAATTATTTCGCCATAGACATTTCTTACATGCAGGTGTATGAGAATACTGAGGTAAAAAAACGAGTAGCTTTGTCAAATCCTTACAGGAAATGGTTGAATGAGAATATGCGATCTTTGAAATCAACCAATTTTTTGCCAGCAGCAGTCATGGACGATGAGATGATTCTAAGACACCAACAGTAAGATTAGAATTTTTGTAATTATGGTTTATTTGTTCTTGTTGATCTATTGGTTTGATTCGTTTAAGACTGAACGCTAGTTTGTTTAGTTATATTACTTTCTGATGCTGGGATGCATCAGATTAATATATGAATGATTAGTTATTTTGTTCTAATAAACAAGATTTTTTGTCAAAACTACATGTCATTCCAGCAGTCCTTTCCTATTCATTCAGGCGATGACATTATGTTGTCAAATCTTAGAATGTGATGTTTCTATAGGGGTGCAAATGGTGCGGTTGCTGTGCGATAAAAAACATTTGCCATTACCATTTATCAATTTTTCAACCATTAACCATTACCACAATGTTTACTGTTTTTTCGGCCATCTGCCCGAGCTTTGATTATTTTGACTGATTGCATATGGTTAACATCGGTAAATTTTAATTTAAACTAAATAAGCTTTTAAAATCACAAAATCCTTGCTAAAAATATAAATATAGTATCAGTTAGATCATATATTTATATCAAAACAACTATTAAAAGGATATAATATTGTAAAATTTTAATTAAATATAGCAATAATATTATTTTTATTTATATTGACCAATTTAATTATATTTTTACTTTCAAAAATAAATAAAATGGTAGCAGCAAAGGATTCTGCCACTACCTTTTCAAGATAAAAATGGTGCGGTTAAATTTATCATTTTTTTTACCATTTTTAAATGGTTAAAAATATGCTTAGCTATTTCATTTCAAATAATTCGAAACGGTCGGTAAAATGGTAAATTGGTCAAGCACATTAGAATCATTAACTTCTGATTGTCTATTCAAATGAATACTTTTCAATTTAGATGATGATATTCTTATTCTCCTCCTGTAGATGATGATACTTATTAGAGATAAATTGGTCTGAACATATTCATTACATGACACTTCTTTGTTTAGGTAAGAGGGATGTTGGCTCAAATGGGTTACGAGAAACTTGACCATCTAATTGGACGCACGGATCTGTTAAGGGCAAGACATATATCCTTACTAAAGACTCAACATCTTGATCTCGGCTATATTCTTTCTGTATGGATTCTAACCTTTAGTCATAATGCACTCTGAACCTTTATCATGTGATTGTGATACATTCCAGCCATATTTTGGCATTTGCAGAGCGTCGGACGACCCAAAATGAGCAGCACTGGAATCAGGAATCAGGCTGTTCATACTAATGATCCTGTTCTGGATGATGTGGTGCTTTCTGATCCACAGGTGTGTATTTCATTTAAGATTGTGCATAGGTGATTCTCCAGTTTTGCCTATGTCATTTGGCCATTGACATTGACTCATGGCTGTTTATTGTAAGTTGTGTGTTTTCATCATTTTAATTAAACTTACAGGTGAAGGAGTAAGGAATTGAATGGTTAATTGTTCATTGTTCTTTTCAATAACTAGCACTTCTCTTTTTGATTTGCAGATTTTGGAGGCAATTGAACAAGAAAAGGTTGTTGATAAAACTGTGAAAATATGACCGTGCTGTATGTGGTCGCATTGCTGGTGTAATTTCTAAAAAATATGGGGACACAGGTTTTGCAGGACAGCTGAATATAACGTAAGTTTTCCCTAAGCCTTTACTTTAACCGGAACTTAATGAAAGGTGCAACAAATTTCAGTTCATTTTCCATGTAACGTTTGCAACAAGTTATTGCCATGATACTAGTGCTGATTTTACTGTTTATTTCTTTCTCAGGTTTATTGGCAGTGCAGGGCAGTCATTTGGATGTTTCGTAACGCCTGGAATGAACATTCGACTTGTAGGAGAAGCTAATGATTACGCGGGAAAGGTACATCATATTCTCCACAGCTTATTTCCATCTATGTGGCATTTGTTTATATTTTACTTTACATCTTTAAGGGGATGGCGGGGGGTGAATTGGTGGTCACACCTGTCGAAAGTACTGGATTTGTGCCTGAGGATGCGACAATTGTAGGCAACACTGGCCTATATGGTGCAACAGGTGGGCAAGTTTTTGTGAGAGGGAAGGCAGGGGAGCGATTTGCTGTCCGAAATTCACTTGCCCAAGCTGTTGTCGAGGGAACTGGAGATCACTGTTGTGAATATATGACCGGTGGTTGTGTTGTTGTTCTTGGGAAGTGAGTATTTGTATCATTCAGTTATTTACAAGACAGCTCTGCCTTTTGACATGGCATTTAATTAAATAAGGAATGCAGTTTGAAATGGTCTTTTATATGTGAGCGGAGAGAAGTTGACTGGTTATCGGCTTGTGACTTTTTTTGCTTGTGATTATTTGTTCTTTACTCTGGTCTATTATGTGGGCAGAGAGAAGTTAAAAATGGAAATGATTTTTTTTTTTTGTTGGTTTGTTTCAGAGTGGGTAGAAATGTTGCCGCTGGAATGACTGGTGGTCTTGCATACATGCTAGACGAGGATGACACACTATTACCAAAGGTTTTTTTTACCAATATGACGTTTGATCAACTCTTCTGTTATTGCATCTTTTGGTTCATTTACCATGGTTTTGTTGCACTTTGTGGGCAAAGGGAGGGGTTGGATGCAATGTGGAATAACAATTCATTAGCATGGGGCGGATGGTGGTGATTCGTTTCATTGAGAGTGATGACATGGGTGGGTGGTGGCTTAGATGGAGCCGAAAAAAACAAGAGCAATAATTAGGCCGAGTCGTTGCACCTAATTTCTGTCATTTCCATGCTTCCACCATAGTGGTCATCGCAACTAATGAATCCATTTACAGTCAAGTGTGTGGTAAATGTTTGAAGTTATGCTGATTTGAATGAGCTTCTAATCTCGATGATATTCAAAGTCAATTAACATTGTAAATATGCTGGTTTTGATGCCTGCTGTGGAAGCAAATTTATAGGGGTTTTAGCCGCCTTATGTTGTAATACGTTTCAATTTTCCTTGTAAATGTGAGGTAAATAAGGAGATTGTAAAAATCCAACGAGTGGTTGCACCTGTTGGACAAATGCAGCTGAAGAACCTAATAGAAGCTCATGTGGTAAGTACTCATTAGGGCTGTCAATTATGTAGCTGGTTGGTCTAATGGGGCAGATGGAAATGTGACTGATTTTTTATGTTTAGGAAAAAACTGGGAGCAGCAGAGGGTCTGCTATTTTGAAAGAATGGGATAAGTATTTGCCTCTGTTTTGGCAACTTGTGCCGCCTAGCGAAGAAGACACTCCCGAGGTATCTGTTGATTTTCAGAAAGAAGTAGCAGGGCAGGTGAGCCTGCAATCTGCTTGAGACATTTACGGTAATCAGATGCTTGATGGCAAATTGCCCCACACTGCCCTCTGTAAATAGAAAGTAAATACAAATCAGATGGCATTGATGCCCTCAAGGACGACTCGGGAGAAATGAAGCCTGATCATGCTGGCACAATAAGATCGTTAAGGGCGACTTGGTTTGCTAGTTTATTTGTTGGGTTATCGGAGTCAAGGGAACTCCATAATCTAACATCACGAGTAAAGCGAGCACGGGCTGGTCGGTTAAGATGTTAACCTGCCACAACGGCTACTTGTTACTCGATGATTAAGTGTAAGCGTTCATATCTTTACTTTCAACAGTGATGGGCGACTCGATGTAACTAAAATGTTTTCATGATCCAATTTGAAGGGGTTCTGTAGCATTCGATACTGGTTCTGGCAGTACTTTGCCATCATTAAATTATGCATTTTGTGTTTATCTCCGTTTCATTCTAGTGGACAGTTTTTGGAAGAATAATAGGGTCAGGTAGGTGTTAGAATAAATGTAAAAATTGATTACCTTGAAAAAAAAGGGTAAATAATTGATATTGATTAATTCTATGATTCCCACCGGTACATAATGTCTAACATCTTTTCATGAGAAGAGGCCTATTTCTTGGGCGAGAGTTATTGCAGCCCTAAATATACTCAGCCCAGGGTTCTTCGTGTGATGCAGTCGGGTAAGATTTGGCGTGGGTTTTGCACGATCGGAAGATTAGCAACCACTTCGGCAATAAAGACCCAAACATGTATCCAAATATTTCTGTGAATTTACACCCAAATTTAGATTTAACAATGTAGTGCTGAACACGATCGGAATTCAAAATGTTATCAAATTTGATTAAAATAAATACATTTAGTATAGTCAAATCCAATTACGTGACAAAAAATGAATTGTATTTTATAATATAATCTAACCGTTTATGGAAATCTAATCTAATCTAACTTTTTCCCAAGATAAATCTAACCTAACTATGAACATTTATAATCAGCAGAAATAAAAAAACAATATTACCTTCGAACCTAAACATGTTTGGCAAAAATCTAACTTATTTTTTAAGAATCATAATCGGACCTACCACTTTTCACAGACCACGCTTCTGACCCTCTCGCCCCCGGCGAACGCACCGGCTCCAGCACCGTCATGGAACACCGCCGGCGAACGCTGTCACTGCTCTCCCTTGCCGCCGGCGAACGCCATCACCGCCACCGTCCTCTCCATTGGCAGGCGCTTCTCGCCTCCCCCTTTCTGATCACCATCCTATCAGAGCCGATCTCATCTTGGTTTTTTTTTTTTTTTTGCGTTTGCACTTTATTTTAGGTATTTGTGGACCGATCTTAAATATGCTGCGTATCTGCACCTTAATTTGTCGGATCATATCTATGTGGACATATTTTTCTGCACCTTAGTTTGTTGGGACATATATATCTATGTGGACATATTTTTCTTGAACACCTGGATTTGCGATATGTTGAGATGCATCAAGGTTGTTTTCTTATTTGCATGATCGAGTTTTCTTATTTTCCAATTGTCAGGAGCGGTAAGTTTTCGAGGCCTGTTGGTTATGACGGATGAGGTAGCAGATGCAGTTGCCAAGATGATTAAAGAATGGGACCAGATCTTTCTGCAGACTAAAGAGTATGTGGAGAAAATCGGTACTTGTGGAAAGTCGGGAAAAGGGACAGAAGAAGCAAGTGCTCTTCCCCGACTGAATCTATCTGCACAAGATGGTTTGTCTGTTCTTCGGTCCTTACTTTTTAAGCTTGATCTTTTCGCCCCTCAGCTTTCCAGTTCGGAAGAGATAGAATCCACACAGGGAATACTGAAAGAATGAAAGGAGAAGTGTATTTTGTTATTCTGCAACTTAAACGGTTGTGTTGGGCGTGGCTTACGAGTTGAATCTCTCGGGCGCGTGTATCTAATGTTTTCTTTTAACATAATTTTTCAGTTTGAATGCAAGTTTGAGGACTGCAAATTTGCAGGCCAAGGCCAACATCAGAAAATATGCACAGGAGGAGGTAATTTTGATAATATTGTGTATGGTACTTTATATTTTGGAAGTATAGTTGGAGCTGTGAGTTTCTGTTTTTTCCTTATTTTTTCTCCGATCTGCAATGATGATCTGGTTCTTACAGTGAGAGCTTCTTTTAGGTTCTGGAGAGGAATCTACGGTTAGACACGCAATCTGTAGTATGTGATCTAACTCTTTGCGCATCTATTTGTATAGCATAGGGCAATGCTGTTCTTTTAGATCCATGAACAGTTAATGAATATTATGCTACGCTCTAGTAAGCATTCAGATTTGTTCTTGATTAATTTATGTACTCTTGTAAGAAGTGATCAAGTAAGTATTCAGATTTGTTCTTGATTAGTCTATGTACTCTTGTAAGAAGTGTTGAGCATTAAGTTACACTTACCGAGTACAGTATAGAGTATTTATACATTCTTTTGCCCAAAAATTTGCTGAGTTATGATACCCTTTTTTCTGATTTTTCCATCTTTTTTTTTAAAAATATTGGTTCTTACTTGAGATCATTCGACAGGATAATACGTGCGGCCGGGTTCCTTGTTTTCGCTTTAGTAGTCCTTTATGTTGCCTCCAAACGGATTGGTTTGCTTAATTGAGATCTTTTTTCTGCTGTTAGGTCTGACGTGATTGGAGCTAGTGATATCGCTCACGGCCTTAGAACTCAAAGGCACTGTAAATGGACTGAATAAATGATCGCTCCGGAGACGGGCATTGAAGCCCATATGCATGATGAATTATGAATACCGCCAGCAGCTGCATATTTTCAATTATCCTGTTGAGAGTTCTTTAGCAAATGGCCCTGTGCGTTATCCTCTATTTCCTCGTCATGTTAATGGCTTTCTTTTTCCTATCATTTTCAATTTTTCATCAAACGTGCTGGGTAAATTAACCGGAAGATAGATGTCATTTTTTATTTATTTATGTTTGTATATATATTGCTCTTGATATGTTGATATGATACCTAAGGCCTTGTAGAGTAAGTCTATTCAAAGGTTGGGATAGAAGGAAAGGAAAGAAAGCTTTGGAAAAAATGTAGAAAAAGGATGCAACCGCACCAACATGCAAGGAGAAAGATTGAAATATATAAAAGTGGACATTTTCGGTAAGGCCTTCAATCGTCTAATAGTAAATTGGCATCCATATAATGTTCAATGATTTTTTTTTAAGTTTCAATAATTAGTGTTCTAGAAGAAGCAAATAGATGTTTAGTGGATATTATAATTAATATTGGCTATAAATATTAACAATTAATAATTTTAATAAAAAAAATTTCGAATAGCATAACTATTTTTTTTTCAACATTAACTTCCGAAACATAAATCATGCCTTTCCGGAAGTGGCCAAAAAGTTTTCCAAGGGGCATTATAATGGGGGGAAAAAAATTAAAAACGCACGCCAGAGGTCGGTGCGCCTCCCTTAGTCGCCCCTCCTCCCCCAATTCCTAGCCTTACAAGCCCCAGCGAGTCCATGGTGGCTAGTTTAATGGCGAGCGGTGGGGAAAGGTTCTTTCCGCCGTCGACCTCAAACTCCCCCATCCCCTTCTCGCCAACCTCCCCAGACCTTCCCCTTTTGGCCTTCCGATCGAAGCTCTCCCTCTCTAGACGTATCCTAATTCTCTCCCTCCTTTTCATTTCGAAACACTACTGATGCAATTGTGACGCCTTTGGTTCTCATTCACCGGATCGTCTGATCAATCATGGACGTTGGATTCTTCGTCAACCTTCCACGGTTTTAGTTCAGGGTTCCGTGTGGTCTCGGCTGGGATGGTAAATGCGACGCCATGTTCTTTGTATTTCGTCGTAGAGTCGTCAAAAAGACATGCTCTGGCCAGTGTTAGGGTGTGGAGGACCACTCTGCAGTCGATGTTCAGGTGGAATGACGTTGAGGTGAGGGAGGAGGAGAGGGGGGTAGCCGTCATCAACTCGGGCCTGCAGCAGTATGGCAGGTCTCAAGTTCTCTCTGACTCTGGATGCCCATTCCCGCTGTTCCGGCCGTATGTGGCGAAAGTGCCGTGGCACAAGGGTGCTAGAGCTTTTCTTTCGCAGGCTTTTCCCAGGTATGGGCATTACTGCGGTCCCAAATGGTCCAGTGGGAAAGACGATGGCTCTATGGTTTGGGATAGGCGCCATATTGACTGGTTAGACTTTTGCTGCTACTGTCACGACATTGGTTACGATACACGTGATCAGATGAAGCTTCATAAGGCTGATTTAGCGTTTTTGGAGTGTTTGGAGAAGCCGCGGATGAAGAATAGAGGCGATGCGCACATAGCACACATCTACAGAACAATGTGCATGTCAGGTAAAACTTTATGTGCAGTTTGTTTTAGCATATGCTGAAATAATGCATAAGAATTGACAAATGGATGCATATTTAAGGACGCCCGTTATCTTAAGTAGTAGTGGCATTTGCATAGTTGTTGGAAGTGGATGGATTAGCTTTGATTTGTGGATGGAACAGGTTTGATTTGTGGTGAAACAGATCCCAGTGCTTTCCTCGTTGCTCTGCTTCTCTAGGTTTTTTTGCATTCGTCGTGGAGTATGGTTTTTATGCTTGATCCTCCTCCCTCCCAACAGCTCCACGAATAAAGCAATTCATGCTTGATGAATCTATTTGACAAACGATGAGCCAAGAGTGTACATGATAAATGAATTTGTTGCATATGATTTAAATAATCATGGCAAATTTCAGCTTGCTTGATGTCGTTTGTTACTTTTTGGCAAACCGCAGGTCTTAGATATTTCCTCATACCTTACGGAAGGCGGCTTGTCAAGCAGCAAGCAAATCAACCTTTTTTTCAGTGGTTGGGAAATTTGAAGCTCAAAAATAGCCTTTTTCAACAAGCTTGAAAGGGTGAAGATTTGCTTTCGGTGCTATTGGATGTGAGATATTTATGTACGTATCTTTTGTAGCCTTCGTGGTTGTTGCTGTTTGATTAAATTGTTGGTGTGAAAGATGCGGAATGTGCATTATTTCTCTCCAATTTGACCCAGCATGTAAGTGCAAGTAAATGCCTGTTAAGCAGTTAAGTTGTCACGCTTGAAGGAAACACAAGCTTAATCTCTTTCCTCGTTTGATATATTTCCTTATAGTCAGATTAGTAATTTCCCAATCTTTATTTGTTTTCCACAACCAATAGACAATAGAGAATAAGCAGACTTGTTTACGTGTGAGAAAATTTCAAATGTCTTGATACAGTTTTTATGGGTGTGTAATTCTTACTTAGTTCACACAATTGAATGCTCTGTGTATCAGTACTTCATTGCAGGTTTATCATACTTGGACCAAGTTTGTGAGTGGAGGTTAGATTGTTGTAATCATCTGTAGTTGGAAACTCATATTGTGCTTCTCTAGTTAATAAGTCGCATTTTGTGTGAGATGCTGCACTTGCAGAATTGGTTTGTAGGCGTCTTTTCGGAGACATCTGATAATAAAGAAGTGGTCGGTGAGTAAATGGCCAAGGCTGCAAGTATGGGTGAAATTAAGGGCAAAGTCGATCTTGGCTTTGACAGAAGCTCGGGCTCCTGCATCTCAGTTATATGTAAAATTAGATCAAATTTATCAATTTGGTTGATTATTTTAAAATTTTCATGCCAGTGACACTGCTTTCATGTTAACCAAACGGACTTTCTTTTAAATTTTATTTTGTATAGATTACATATTTAATTTTTAAAAATCAATTAATATAACGCAAGGCATGTGCATGCTCCTTATTATCTCAATACTCCAATTTACAATTTGCCATTGATTTCACATTGAATACCCTAATGCAAATTTTAGCATCATACCACAATGATCCACCAACAGTTCATCAAGCGGTGTTTGAAACACATCGTCTGCAATTTCGGTGCACAGTTCTCTGAGCTCCCATTTGGAATGAATAATCTATGAAATCTTTAAATGATTTTCATTTTCATGACAAAAGTATTTTGATATTTACTAAAAAACAATCATTCTTAAAGTATTTTCTGGTGAAATATAACTAAAACTTTCAACAAATGGTCCCCATTAAACATTTCAACTCTTTAAAATTTCTTAACACAAGTCCTTTGCTTTATCTTGGATTTCCCAGGATCAATCTATTCTTAGTACAATTGCCAGCATCATTACCACTGTTTGATTTATTCTAATTCATTTTCTGATCTCACCAATTTTCTACCGAAACTTTGCTCGAGATTGGCCGGCAAGCATTATGTTCATTGAAATTGAAAAACTCTAGCTTTAGGTTAGGGTTTCATCTGCTTGTTACTTTGATCGATTCAGGCTAGTCTTGTGTTAATTCAGCTTTCAAACCATGAGTATAGAGTCCAAATAATAGTATGAGTATATTATGGAGGTCGAGTATGCCCGATATATAGATGATATTTTTAATTATGCTACAATAGAATATGAGTTATCAACGTATATGTGAGGTATATAATTTTTTTTTACTTGTGTTAGTTCAGGATTTTAAGATTAGATCTAAGTCAGTGCAACGTTGAGTATTCATTTGGGCTTTTTCAACATCCCTCATTTACATGTATCATAAAGATTTCGGACTATCAGATTGTCCTTATTGGCATAGTTTGATTTAAGTCTCATACCTTTGTCAGATTGAATTCATGGTTTTGATGTTCATTTAGCATTTTGCCTCGATTTTCGTTCATATAGTCACTTTTAGGCCTCAAGTCAATTTCAACTTTTGTTGGGGTGGATCTTAGGTGGAATTGCATACATACTAGGTGGAATTGCTAGGTGTTCAGATCATGCCACATGACAAGATCATAGCCATCTACATCAACCATAGCTTTCACCCGATTATTTTTAAGGAATTTTTCCCATTATTTTGGATTTTTTTACCATAGTGCTGCCGCCACTTTGGACCATTGGTGGCGAGTCTCCAACCTTCCTTCGGCCACGAGACAGATACGATCGTGACTACCTTGCTACCGGCTATCAATCCATATTCGTCACCATTATTGGAGATGGCATGGGCTATGGCTTTTATTCGCCGGGTTTCCATCGCTATAGTCTTTCAAACCATTTTTTGGCGACGACGGGCCTCCTCAAGTATAGTTGACTACCTAGATAGTTTCCCCTCACCAAAATCTTTCATTTGAGACCAGCCCCGACCTCTTCCATGATTGCCAGTCAGTGCCTTGTCGAGCTACCCGGCCCAGCTAGTAGAGTTCAACTCAACCCAACTTAGGAGCTCGACTTGGCTAGGTTGACTCAGTCAAACTCAGTTGACTAGCCCCAACAGACTCGGTAACCATTTTTTAGTCATTTTTAGCCTATTTTCATCCATTTTTTTAACTATTTTTGACAATTCGAGACTCTACATTAATTTAAATGTTTATTTATATTATTTAACATATTTGATGTTGTGAGTATTTTTATTTATTTATTTATTTATTCACTATTATTTATTTCTTGTTATTTTATTCTTGTCATACATGATGAAGGATTGTATGATTGTTTATTATTATTGATGATTTATTTACTTCTTAATATTAAAATTTATTTAATTATTTATATATTCATTTAGTTATTTATTTATTCATGTATTTGATAGCTATATTATTATTCATGATTATCTAACATTAAATATTAATTAATTTATCGAATTATTATTTATTAATTTATTATTTTACTTGCATATGTGTTATTATTTCTCATGTTTAGTTGCATACTTATATAATATAATTATGTTATTATTTTATGATTAGTGTATTATTTATTTATATGTTTTTAATCCATTTTTGTGAGTTTATTTATTTATTGTTTGTTTATCGCTTATCCCCGATTTGCATGTCGAATGTTTAGTTGTATATTCATTTTTTTTGCATTGTTTGTGATTGAGTTGTTGATATTGTTGATGTTAATACACACAAGACCATACATCATATAGAGTTATTAGTCTTTTGATTAACATTGGGTTCCGATGTAGGTTGAGGAATATGAGCTTGTCGTAAATATGGTGATATACTTGGAGTTAAGACCATAAGTCTGTTAGGACTCTTATCAGATCTATCACTTTGTAAAACTCGTAACCCGAGTCACGGTTTTATAGTAAAAAATAGTCTGTTCAACTGCTATTATTAGTCAAGTCAGTTTTCATAACACGCGTGCTGACCCAAGGCCAAGCGTATGCTATGAGTCATAAGAGTCACAAATACCCAAGTATATGATGATAACGTCACTAATGGAGCGACAAAATGAGTTATCAGAGTATATGAAAGTATGCCCAGCTTTTTTATTTTCAGTATACCATTGAATTAGATTTAGGTTGTTTATCACATTAGGACGCATTATTTATTATTTTTGGGTACGTTAGTAGGCTTAAAACATGTTATTCAAGTTATGACATTATTACTTTATTTTATAATATTTTAATATATTTTATATTATACTTTTTGAGATTTATTTTGTATTATTGAGGAAGTAGGAAACTAGTCAAATTTTTATTACAAAATTACCCTTACCCTAATTTTACCTGACACTTCCCCTCCCCATTCTTCCCGACGACGCCACCCCCCTTCCTCTATTTTTGATGTGCCACCACCAACGACCCCACCGCCGGTCTCATCACCGCCGGCCAACGCAACTGTCACTTAGCCCGACCTCCTTCCCCACTTTCCCCTTCTTCCTCCTTACACTGTTCACTGCCGCCTACCATTCCAGGTTGCCGCTGGCAGCTCCTCTCCGTCTCCGCCCTTGGCCTCCCTTCCCTGACTAAGCCGTCGCTCAACATCCCCTTCCCTTCCTTCTTCTCTTCTTCCTCCTCCTACCCTTGTTTACCGCCGCTACTCCTTGCCATTTTTGGTCGATGCCACCACCGACCAGTTTCTTCCCTCGTCGACCTCTCCTTTCCCTCCCTATCCCTTTCCTTTCCCTTGCCTCGGTTGCCTTTCCTACCTCTCATTTAGCCACCACTACGGGTCAACTTCCAGCTAGCCACCTGTGGCCGATTTCGCCCACCGGGAATAGATTTTTAATTTGTTTTAATCATTATGCACATCATTTATAATTTTAAGAATTTTTTATATTTTTTGTTAATATAATGTTTGGACAGATTTATCCGACCACGTGGATATTTTTTAAAATTTTGTATTTATCCGATTAAGTGGATATTTTCTAAAATATGTATATAGATATTTTCTAAGATCTTCATACTTATCCACCGAAGATTTCAACGCTTCAAAGAAAAA
>JAVDBV010020607.1:2616-25374 GCA_032619315.1 Piper longum
CCCCCCCCCCCCCCCCCCCCCCCCCCCCCCCACCAGAGCAAAAACAGAGACAAACATATGAACAGCCAATCAAAACTGATGTAATTGGAAGCTCAATGGCCAGATCATGACATAGATCAGCCTCTCAAGACTACAACTGGCATTGATATTGAAATGAGACCAAATTTATATAAATTTTTACGCCTCCTATCCAAACGAAAAAAATAATTTTACACAAGTAAAAAGGTTATATAAGGATTTTATGATAAACGAAGAAAATGATAGAACATCATTATCATTGCAATCCTTATCAATTTCATGCAATTCTAATAATCTGCAACACAATACTTCAATTTAACGAAAATGTCCCTGGCCGTAAATCGAAATAATTCATCCAAATTTTCGAAAAAAAAGGAGCATTCCATCCACACGTAATACAAAAGTGAAAAGTCACTCAAAAGAATGAGAGAAGAATTATATAACTGCCCAGCATAAATTGACATCTAAGACTGCATTTAGAAAAGGTACATATGATTTTGTTTTTATCTCCACTATACTGCAGCTAGTTCTGTCTTCCTCTCTCTTTCTCTCGCTTCATATATACATCCAACAACCGTCTAGGAACCACAACAAGCTGACCTTTCAGGAGCCTTACCATCTCCTGGTGTCTGGTCAGGCCTGTTGATATTAATTGTCTGAGGCTGTAATAATGAAGAAAAACAATCAGCCAATGACTCATAAACTCAACCATAGTAACACATAAAAATAATCATATTGAAATGCTAACAAGAATTATTCGTTTGAAAATGTATATTTCTGTACTAACATGTCAACAAAAACCAATCCAAATTTCTCTTGTTTGAAACTTTGAGAATCAAAAAAACGAAAATTTTAAAACAAGAAAAATTCAAAAAAAAGAAAAAAGAAGGCAGTAGAAAATGTCAACCAATCATTCTTCACAACATAGACAACAATCATAATTATAAAAAGCAATTATATAGGTATGATGCCTAACCTCCACTTTAGAATCTGTATCAGCCAGCCTCTGCTTAATATCTCTTGCAATGGAGAAGAAAACCTGCTCCACATTTAAATTTGTCTTTGCACTCTGCAATTGATAAACAAAATTACATATTAAACCTGCTCCACATTTAAATTTGTCTTTGCACTCTGCAACAGAAGAGATTGGATCATCAGGCAATTAATAAAACTAAAATAAATCCTGAAGTTGAAAACAGTGATGACTCACAGTTTCAAAAAATTTGATGCCATACTCGTCAGCAAGAGCCTGCCCCCTTGAAGTGGGCACTGCCTGTAGAAGACAGATACACATTGTTAACAATGCGGACAAATTTTTACATACAAACAGAAAAGAGTAAAGATTATAAAAAGTAAGCCACAATGTACCCTTTTACTCTCGTCCATGTCAGCCTTATTTCCTACTAATATCTTGTTAACATTGTCGGAAGCATGCTGTTCAATGTTCCTAATCCAATTCCTTATGTCTGCACAGAAAACTCTATCATAATCAGAATAAGTGATATAAATAACAAAAGGAAAGAAAGAATATTAAAAGGGAATTGTTATTACTGTTAAAAGATGATTCATCAGTAACATCATAAACCAAAAGGATTCCCATGGCTCCACGATAGTAAGCTGCAGGACAAAAAAAATTACTACAGCAGAACTGGAAACCAAAATGAAAAGTCTACTGGCATGCCATAAAAACATCTAAGAGTACACGAAGTCAGAAGATAGAGCACATAGAGAGGATAAAGCTACCTGTAGTGATAGTTCTGAACCGCTCCTGACCAGCTGTGTCCCAGATCTGGAGTTTGATTCTTTTCCCATCAAGCTCAATTGTTCTGATCTTGAAATCAATTCTGAGATGTAGATATGATTTTGCACCATAAGAAACAAGCCCAGTTCATGATTACATAGTCAAGTGAATGAGATGTACCCAATTGTAGTAATGAAACTAGTAGTAAATGAGCCATCTGAGAACCGCAACAGAAGACAACTCTTACCGACACCTGACAAAAAACATGAAATCAATTAATTTTTTATATGATTTACCCTTCCAAACAGTAACATAGCCAGCAAACAAGACAATGCAAAAAAAGAGGTCATCATCATCATAGCATCTTTATACCGAATCATGTAAACAAAATAAATGTATGGCAGAGGTGAATGAATTTTGCCAACAAAAGCCACCAAGCTTATGCAAAGGAGCAAGTGTTGACAACTATGACAAATCCGCTAACAGCATAATCACAGCTGCATTTGAACAACAATCTTAAGAACATAAAGCAAGACATATTCTTATACACAATGAACCGAAAAAAGAAAGCTACAAAATTACCTTTTGGCTTTTGCTTATTATTATAGCATTATAAGTTGTGCTGTGTAAGCTACCTCATTTTGGAGAGCCAGCAGTTACCAAAATATTTCCCTAGGTTTATTACCCAAAACTAGTATCCTTGATACAAAAGCATGCATCATCTAAAAAGTAAAAAGGTGAGAAAAAGAAAGCCATATCTGACACATGGATCCCTTTCATCAACTATTGTGAAATTTTTCTGTCATTTTAAGCAGTTGAAACTTTCATTAACTTGATGAGTAGACCCTAAACACGAGAGTTATGCCTTTAAAAGAGGTGGAGAAGCCCTAAATCGGCAGCACATCTAAGATAGGCCTAGTGCTTGACCCCTAGAGAGACACAAAAATACCTGATTTAGTCCATTGCATTAAAAAGCTTGAATAAAATTATCCAAGAAAACATTAGCTTTGAATTTAGAATAATCCATCAATTGCTCCTAACCATAATCTTCCTCTCCTAAAAAGAATTAGCTCTAAATTATCATAAATCATATTGAAGCAATGCCTAACCACAGAACAAAATTTCCGGGCACATGACCAAGTGAGTGAGCCTGGCCAAGCTAGACATTATATTTTACACATATCCAGGCCAGATTTCCTATCCAGTAAAAACGACAAGGCATGGTTAGACATAACTTTTCGGTTGTTTGCACTTAACACACATCATGTCTAACTTGACATGACAAAAGAAAAAAATTAAAATTGAAAATGACATATTTATAGATGAAAATTTTAAATGCAGGGATATATTCCGATCACCGCGTCCAGCATTTTACATGTCCTCCATGTCTTTTCCGGTGCAAATAACAGGCACATAATCGAGAAATAAAATTTCCACGAAAAAATCAGTGAATTTCAACTACATCAATAAGATACACCCACACAATTCAATACCTTCCAACAATGAAGAAAAAAGATACAAAAGGTGAACCAAAAAGGAAAAGAAAACAAACGTTCGACACATAAGCACACGAGTCAACATCAAATCCAAAACAATTAGCCCATAAACACACATTTTGTAACATGCATCATGAATATTACCAGCAAAGAATTACACCTCAAACATTCCGCGAAAAAAAAAATCCCATAAATTCTTGTTCCTTCATCCCCTGCAGACAGCAAAGATCGCAACTTTTTGAACTAACAAACATCAAAGATCACAAATTTGTCTAAAAATCCCAAACAATTTCTAATCTTAAATAATAATAATAATAATAATAATAATAATAATAATAATAATAATAATAATAATAATGCGGAGTTCAAAGAGCAGATGAATGAACGACGCGCATCAGCGAAAACAACCAAAATCGGACAGATCGGGTCGGAAAAACCAACCAAGGCGCCATTTTTCTTTTTCACGGAGGCAAAAAGGGGCGGGATCGGCGACAAAAGAAGAAACAGAGAAGGAAGAAAAGGGTTATTACCGCTGTCGCCGATGAGGAGAAGCTTGATGAGGTAATCGTAGTCGGCGCGAGCCCTTGCCGGTGGAGCGGCCATTGCTGTCGACGACGACGACGACCTCAACGGCTCTGCCAATATCCGAGGGGGTGTGGGAAAAGGAAGGAGACGTGGATCAACGTGAGGAAGTGAAACAAATTGCCCTTTAAACTTTATTATGAAAAATAATAATTATTACTAGATTGTGAATATGTTAGAGATTTTTAACTCCTTTAACTCCGCATTTATATATACATTCTCCCCCACCTAAAAATTAGATTATAATAATTTAGTTTGAACATTTTTTAATTAAAATTCAGTTTTTAAATTCTTTTTTATCAAAAAATTAAAATGAATGTAAAATCAAATTCTCACATGTAAAGTTTGAAAACATTAGACGAGACGTTTATTTATTTCGTACATTTAATTATTATTTTTAATCCATGTTTGATTTGTTTAGATTTTGAGTAATTTTATCAAGTTAAAATTAAAATTTTGTTTTTAAATGAATGTTTGAGGATGATGGCTTTTTGAAATGTAACAAACTACTTTCTTTCCCAAAAAATAAATACAAAGAAAAATAATTTAGATCAAAAAAGAATAATTTAAGATATGGTAGGATTGTACATTTTAATTGAGTTAGGTTGATTGAAGCATCACATATCTTTATATATTGGGTTACTACCAAATTAATTAATTAAAATATTAAATACAAAATAATATTTTTATAAATCTTGTTTAAAGAATAATAATCTGCTGAAAGATCATATAGCTTTATGTGTTATAACACCTAATCAACAAATAGCATTTTAACACCCATTGAATGTCTTCAATAAAAATTTTAAAAATTATGTGATTAATTAGTGTTATTACAAGTAGTATACATTTTATTGTTGATTGGAGATTGTAAGACCTTACAAGTAATTATAATTTTTTGTTTAAATATAACGAGAATTTTATTCTAAATAATTTTTGCATCATGTTTGACATATTTAGATTTGACTCACTTGCCTCATATTGGTATGCAAATTTTAGACGTAGCAATTTCTTCTAAACCATTTTACTCCACGGGCGAAAACGCGGGAATTGCGAAACAAAGTAAAATCCGGTGCTATAAAAGTTGTCAACACATTTATATATTATCATTTTTTTAGGGAAAAAAAAAGACAGTTAGGTGTTAGTTGTTAGTTTTGGAAAACCATATTTAGGACATGAGTTAGCCGAACCAACCAAATATTTTATATAGGTGTCTTGGAAGTAAAAAAACACATATCTAAATCAATTGCATTAAGCGCAAGCTTTGGGTTTTGAGTATAGGCCGAATACTTCTCTATTTATAGTTCATCAAACTATAACTTTTTTCTAAATGTAAAATTGGTTTAGCATGCGGAATCAAAATGAGCACATTTTGCTTGTTAGCTATCTTTACTACACATGACCTGATCGGGTAATGATGCTTGTTTTTAATAAACTAACTTACTCATTTTTTAAAAAAAATAAAGGTTTGGAGGAGGATTAATTATTGAATGCAATGAGGACATGATGATGTTCTTTGATACATAATTTATTTTACTAATGGATGATGGTGATGACATCCTATTGTGAGTGGTCACAAATTTCAATCAATAAAAGTAATACCAATTTGTGCTCTATTATGTCAGCATAAGTATAATTGTGTTTATCTTTATTTATTTATTTATTTAGTTGTTGTTGTTGTTGTTATTATTATTATTATTATTATTATTATTATTATTATTATTATTATTATTATTATACATAGATGAGCATCTATTAGGATCTAATCACCTTTGAAAGGCATGACCTAATCATTTTAAGATTCATAATATTTGAAATTCTTAGGACTTGCTTAGCTTGTTGTAAAAATTTTAGCTTATAATCAACATGTACCTTAATTATTTATGTAAATCAAATAGCTATATTTCTTTCCCAAACAAGATGAAGTTACCTTTAAGCCCTATCATTCATATGCCCTTCTAGTCTAAAAGCTCATATTAACTTCAGCTGACATAAGAGCATCACTATAAACTGGTATTATTTTTTCCAATATATATATATATATATATATATATATATATATATCAAAAAATTTAAATTTTGAAAGGACCCAAATAATAATATGGATGATCTGGTGACTGGTTTTGGCTCCTTTATACTATTAAGCCTTCAACATAGAGAATTAAAACCATTAAATGTGCATGATGTTTTTTTATTAAAAAAAACTGAGGATAAAAATGCTAGAGGTTTTTATGAAGTTGACGAATGGACATTGCACGATGAATTTTGGTCGAGACAATATTAACTATTTTCCTTCAATCAAAATCAATTTAATTTATAGTCATTCAATAGGTCAATTTCACGTTTTCACTCAGATCGATTGAGGCCAAAATTTGTTATTCTGAAAAATGCTATAATGTTCTTTCTAGCGCACATAATGATTATTTGAGAAAAAACGATCAGACAATGTGTATTTTGTGCTAGGTACATGGACATAATTAGAACTTAAATTTTTTTTCTCACATTCCTTGGATAAAAAATATACTTTTAAGTGCTGATTCTATTTTTTTTAAAAAAAAATCATTCAATAAAAAATCTTTTTTAGTTTTCTATTGGTGCATTGTGCTTTATATATGCATATAAGGTAGCATTGA
The DNA here is from genome assembly GCA_032619315.1 of Piper longum. Taxonomy (NCBI): domain Eukaryota; kingdom Viridiplantae; phylum Streptophyta; class Magnoliopsida; order Piperales; family Piperaceae; genus Piper; species Piper longum. The sequence continues at coordinate 9,084 of JAVDBV010020607.1, forward strand.
CACTTTTAAGTGGTGGAAGATAGGGAGAGTCTTCTCTCCAACAGTTTGGTGGTGACCAACCAGTCATATTGCATCACTTAAACAAGTCACAATAATAGCAAACACCAAAAGTGCAAACAAATAAACAACAATTGAACCTTTCTAGTTTCAAGTGGCTTAGCCATAATGTCACATTCAGATATACTGTTAGTTTTATATGAGTCAAATTGGGCCTTCTCTTCACCCCTTCAAACATTGCACATAGCTGCCATTCCATGTTGGTGTAGCAGTTGGCCTTCACATTTGATCTTAAACTCTTATGATAAAATATAAACAAGTTGTACTAAACAAATAATAAACAAGTTGACAGCCAGATCATTTGGCACAATCTAATCTATTTTGAGACCAAGTAAAAGTGTTTGAGGTGTCAGTACCCATTCAAAGGAATAAAATGGCAAAGGAAGACTGTTCTCTTCTTTAATGAAATATAATCTGTAAGACATATTTTATTGAATTTCATAAAAAATTATGCAGATGAAAACAACATTTCAAAAATCTAGAGGTAATTTAACTTTAAGGTTAATTGGATAAGAAAACTTACTCCTTGAGTAAGAAAATTCCAATGACTATTTACAGGATTGCTCAATATGGTTAGGTATTTGGTATATATGGTAAGAGATGTAAACAAGTCGAATCAAGCCAAACATAATTCTACTCATATTTTAACTTATTTTCAAAATAACTTGCTCAAGCTTGGTTTGATACCGATGTTATATTTTCATGAGCGAGCACAAGAGGCTTGAAAATTCATTTAGAGTGTTCAAACTTGGTTCATATTTGATAAAATAAATTCTGAATCGAGCCATCCGAACTCTTTAATATCTCCACGGAGCTCCAATTGACCTCTTATCTTAAAGATTTTTAATTCAAGAGAAAAAATGGTGTTTTTTCTTCAAAAATATATAAAGGATCCCAATGGTATATCAGCTATTAATACAAATAAATAATAAGATATTAGGTGACAATTTGAGCTAAGTTAAACATTTGACCAACGTCGAGTGAATCGATTTTCGGCTTCTAAGTAAATCGAACCAAGCATGCAGTCACATGCTCAAGCTCGGTTCATAGATGAAGCCATTGATTTCAAGTCAAGATTTGGTTTGAGCTCTAAAATAACAAGTTAGCACGGATTCAAGCTGACCGAGCTGAACGTGTTTTGTACATGAGCTACCTTGGCTAAATTACACCCCTATAGATGGCTCGAACCAAGTTAGCAATTTAATTTAACCACAAAATAGGTTCGGCGATAGATTAATAAATCAAGCTCGAACTAAGCTCTACTGAAAATTCAATGTACTCGGATCTGGTAATGGAAGATCCCATTATGTAGTGGTAGCAGTCCCTTATCAACTGGTCGCTAGTGCTAACTAGAATCCGAGTATATATATATATATATATATATATATATATATATAATCCATTAAAGCACAGGAATGGGAAAGGTTTGAGCCCCTCTTCAAAAATTCAATATTATCAGAATGGGATTCTCCACCAACATAGGAGATAAAGTGACAATTCCCCAGATCAATGGTGCTCCTCTAATCAAAGTATTGGTCAAAACAATTATTCATTGATGCCTTAAACTAAGATGAGTGTTACCAGGCAAAGATGATCAGCAGCTGGCCAGGTTTATAGTTCCAGCAGTAGCAGGGACTTCAGCTCAGCCATGTTCATGCCTTGCTGCAGTCTGCATGGTGAGGATATTGATTTTTTATCCCAGCTCCATTGCAGTAAAAATACAAAAGTTGAAGAAAAACATTTTGTTATACAAATGTGACCAGCACAGAAAGTACACTCCAAGCTAACAAAGCAATGAATAAGAGAATGAAAGATGTGTTACTCTCCCCTACAATCACCAAATTCTAGTTTTGAGAAAAAAAGAAAGAAAACTTGTCTGGACCCAGTCATTTTATTTCAGGGTGGTGTTCTCCCCAACAAATACCGCGACAGGTCATCTCTTATTGCACATGCATTTTCTTCCACAGCATCACAAAATTGCTGGCTGTAGTCTGCATCATGTTGGTAGGACAATGGCATCTCGTCTTGCACTTTGTCCTCCAAATCAATCACAATGTTATGAAGTAAACAACAGACGAGGAGTATTCTAGGTAGCTTATTCTTATCTGGCATCCACATCACCCCATTAACAATCTTCCACATGTCCTTTAGCCGTGCCAGAGCCCTGTGTGCTATCATCCTACTTGCAAAATGTCGTCGGTTGAACTCTTTTTTTGAACTCGTAAGATCTTTACCTTGGATGGAGACACCAACCAAGGTAGAAGAGGAAAACCTGCATCTCCAATAATGTACTCTCCCACTTCAGACCCTTCAGATAATTCTCTCTTTTTACCATTTAATCTTTTCCCCTTCTTACAGAGATCGAAGAAGCCTGAGCTTTTCAACACTAAGGAATCATCCATGCTTCCAGGCCATCCAGTGACAATGTCTCTGAATCTCATATTGGGATCAACAATGGCCTGTAGGACCATGCTGGAGGCTCTCTGACTATCAAGCCAGACATCATTTGACAAATCCACCGATGAAAGGCACATCACAATATGGGTAATATCAATGGCCCCACAACAGTTTGGAAGGCCACGAATCTTCTCAAACTTCTCTTTTATTTCTTGCATTTCATCTTCACTATCTGGCCACTGAAGGTGGTGAAGACCTCTTTCCTCCATAGCCTCTACAAATCGCCAAGTGACTTGGGATACAGTTGAATGGTTGATTCCAAAGGATTCCCCAATGACCAGCAGGGAATCTCCCGAGCTCAATCTTCGCAGTGCAACAGCAACTTGATCGTTTACAGACATCAATTTCCCATTTGTCCAAGTGAAGCTCGTGGGCTTTGTCATTAGATCATCTTTCACAAGTGAGCATATGTAATTGAATGTCTTCCTTGACACCTTGCATACTGATTCCAACTGATCCAAGCCATTAGATAGAGAAAGAGGCCCTGCAAAACAAATAAATTGGTTAGAAAACTGTTGTTCAACATGACGCATACAAGTCGTAAAAGAAAATTGCTCTGCATCAACTATTATCTAGCATATATGAAAAATAAAATCCGACAGACTGGTGATGACCATAACATGAGGTTAATATGATTTGTTAGCAGCTTTTAAGTGCTTTCATTCACAAAAAAATTGCCACAAATTCATATACAACTGCTCAGGTGCCAATGCATTGTAGAAAAAGTATGACAGAAAAAACACCTCACATATGTCATCAATACATGACAGCATAAACTCACTCATACCATACATGCAAATTATAGTTCACAATTGCAATGCAACTTAATCGTAGATATAAATCCAGATCTGTATCTCAGTGAATGAAAATTGATGTCCAGACAATAAAAATACAATCATCGCTGCAAAATCCATGATAGAATACATGTATTCAATCAACACATGGTGGAAGAAATAAACACGTCAGCACCAATATACCACTGCATCATACAGAAGCTTTCAAGTTCATTATTGAAAATGTGTTAATGGTCAAAAGTCTTAAAAGGTACTACTTCACTGAGATTCTTATAAACTCGCTATAATCTCACTGAAAAAATTAATGATAAATTTGCCTGTTAGATATCATAAAATAGAATTCAAGTGAGTTGAAGTTAATGAATAAGCCTCAAAAAGAACCACACTGAGAACAAGTTCATCGGCATTTGGAAATGCAGGTATATAATGTTATAACCATCAGCGCAATCACCCTTGCAACAAAAAAAAAACATTTGCAGAACGCCTTCATTCTGCTCATGAAAGCTTCTGCGACAGTTATCCATGGAACAAATATGAACAGAAAACTAGATTGGTAGAAGGATACTAACAAGCAGGGGAAAAGACATTACCACTTAAATTTTTTTAAGAATATAAAATCATACAGAATTGTTCTATTTGCTGAATTGTTCACATAACTTCTAGAGCTGGTTCCAGATTAAAAGATCAGAAGAAAACATACCAAAAGTTTGATTTGCATAAAGACATGTAATGGTTTATTTTCTACTCCCTCCTATCCCCTCTGTTATTTTCTACTTACCATGATAAGTTTCATTGAGACCGAGATCAAGTGAGTAAACATAGTGGGAGAAGAAGATTGATACTGAAACAGATCTTCAGAAAATTAAACTTCTAGTTAATTGACAAATAACAGAATGAAGTACGACACCTTTCCTATGGTAAACTTTTTTTTAGATCGCAGCTCAACATAAAACAAGATGACAATAAATAAGCCCTCAAAAGCAGGCAGTGGTGCCTTGCCTCAACAACAGACCAAAATCTTCCTAAAAATAAAATCTTAACCTTTACAAAGAGTACTCGTTTGAAACAACTCCTAGTCTAGGAACCGACATTAAACAGGAATATAAACTTCCTATATCAGGCCTCTACCTAATTATGATGGTAGAAGTGAAACAAATTCCTTGTGCTCACATTTTAGTAGGTATTGTGAAAAGCATCAAGGAGTTCAGAAAATGCAATTACCGTTAACCCTGATCACCAGGAAAAAATTGGCTTACATCATGGGTTAGCCATGGAGGTAGTTTTTCATAGTAGAGGGAAAAATTGAAGATCATAATAACATTTTCAATTCTTATGGTCATCCAGAAAAAGTTTTTGCATAAATGTACAAAACAGATTAGTTAGTTTATAAAACGCACAAGCAAAATACAGAGCTCATGCTAGGAGTTATGCATCTCTATAATCCAATCAATCGTCTTTAATCTAGCACAGCTATTCGTTCATCAATCCTAATCATAATGCATTGAGACTCCCATATCTTGTACAGTTTCTCATTCCCAAGTATAAGACTAAAGCTTTCTAGGTAAAAAAAGGTCAAACAACTACCCATATGCCCATCACCAAAAAATCAAGAACATTGCCGATTGACCTTTAACGAACAAGTCATACCGCAAAAAATCTACATAATGACATACACATAGATGCAAGAAAATAAAAGTATTAACACATTCATCTATAAGGCACTTACCAACTAAAGCTAAACAGCAGCAAAAGAATCAATTGGAAAAGAACAAAAAAAAAAGAAAGAAAACAAGAAAGAGGACTACCAGCAATCCTCTTAGAGAAACTGTCCCACCAGTCAACCGGCTCTTGCTCCAACGAGGGAGTCACTCCATCGCCCACCACGACCTTCTTCTCCACCCTCCTCCTCCTCTTGGCCCCTCGAACAGGCCCCATAAGAGAAACAACCGAAATCGATCCAAATTCAAAGATCAAGCAAACGTTCAATACGTCCCCACACTAGTAGAGATGAGACATGCCATTTATAGACATACCCATGAGGTACAAAGAAAGAGAAGAGTGAAGGAAGTGGTGATTGTAATACAAAGCATGCAACTTAGTAGAGTTGCAAAAGTAGTGTTTGCAGGGAGGGAGAGGAGGTGAGCTGTGGCATGCAGGAAAACAAATCCAAGGAAAGATTTGGACAGGAGTGTAGAATGAAAAAGTAGATGGCTTCCAACAAGGAGGATGTGGGTGAGGCCAATGCAAGAAAGCAAAACGAAGAGGCTATGCTATGTTGGTGGGATAGTTCAATACATGGGCAGTCAAGAGCGCCAGCCACTGCTACATTCTTCTGCTCTCTCTTGGTTCTATTTCTGATCTCTCTTGGAAGTAAAAAGTAAATTGGTTGTATCTTCCTCAATGACGGACATTAATACACATTGTGATTTATTATATAAAAAAGAAATAAAAATATTGGTCAACTATTTTTTTTATATGTATGTACATTTATTGTGTATTTTTTTGTAATGAAATTGTTGTGAAAGTTAAAAAAATATTTTTGTATTTTGACCCTCATAGTAATTTTTTAAAATAATTTTGTTTAATGATTTGGGTAAAAAATGCTAAAAACCATTTATTGGTTTTGATACTTCCAAAATTTCACACAAGGATGTAAAAAATCCAATGCAATCATCATTCAATGATTGTCGTATACTAAACAGATTTTATGTATCCTAATATACAGATCCCCTCATTTAGATAATTAAAATTATTTTAGGGTAAAATCTTTATTAAAATTTTGATTTTTTAAAGTGTGAAATGGTTAAAGGAGCACTCTTTTTTAGGGGATATACAATATGGATCCTTGACTAGGGAAACAATTCTAAGAGCCTAAGACTAATGAAGAATCACACTGGGGGTGGAAGGTCCACCTAATCCAAATTCCAAACATCATGAAAAGGTGACCCATTTCCCCTAAGTGAAAAAGAGAGTGACCTACTTCTCAAGTTTGACATTCTTTAAGGTCTGTGGTAAAACAAAGTTAGGTCACATGTATATTTGCTGATCAGTATTGACTATGTATGATTAAAAGATTTTGAAGCTATTTTTAGTCTGTTAGAATTGCCCAGTTAGTTTGTCACATTTTCAGCTATGCCATTATTTAATTAGACTACATGAAGGAATGAAGCCCTCTTATCCTATGGGGAACAAAAATTCTTGTGTACTACTATCATGGTTCTCTACCTGTCCTGCCTTGATGGGCCCAAAGTAGATCACTCATAAAAGGTTCCAGGGGGATTTGATCAAGAAGACTGGTGGCATACTCCCTCAATCAAGTATAAAAAAATAACATCAATAATATGGTTTGCTTATAATTTTAAGTTAATTTTGTCTAAACAATTTTTTAATATCTTTTAGGAGGTATTATAAATAGGTTAATTCTTTGTAAATAAATTCATGTGCTTAACTGTACTCGGTTAGATGGTGAGCCGAGCCCATTCTATGTTGGAGATAGACTTTAATTTTAATTTAATAGATCAATTTTTATTAGATAATGATATAGACTATAATAACTTGATAGTATGATATGATTGATATCTTAGAGATAAATTTCAATTGAGTATGACTTTAAAGATACACTATAATTAAATGTGGTGGTAGACTATAAATAAGTATTATTTGTTATTGAACTTGGAACTAATTATTCTCTAGATTTTATTTTGTTCCTTTTATCGGCAACATTTTTGTCTAATTAACTTTGAAAAAAATATAGCTTAAGAATTATGAGAGAATTAATAGCTTATTGTTCACGTACGTACATGGGATGCAGACTTAAGGTTTAGGGTTTGAATTACATAAAAATGAATCATAATTGGCCTTATTCTAAGTAAGAATACAATTAGCCAATAAGCTGTGACATTTTTCTTCATACATTCTGGGTTTTTCTTTCTCACATGTCTTATTTTTTTATTTTAATTTTCTTTCATATTACATGTACTTTCTTCCATTTTCCCCTACTAAGAATTATAATTTATTTGGTTTCTCCCAAGACGCTTGTATGCGACATTTTATACTTTTAACTATTTACTTATCCAACACAATAATAAAAGAGGGTAAATGAACTCAACAATGACGAAGATGCTTCTTTAAAGGAAAATGAAAATGAACGTGATATAAATTGACTACTCCACTTTATACACATTATACTTCATAAACTAAGTTCATTATTTAATATACTTGAACATAATTAATTAAAATATTTTAAACAAGTAAGGATATAAATTGCAAAATTTAAAGTACTATACTTATTGTTTCCATTATGCTGCCATAAATAGCCAAACACATGTTTATAACTCCAAATATAAATATATTTGTCAGAGTACTAAATCAGTAAAAAGGTCTACCAAACTATTATGCTAAAATACCAAGAAAAAAAAAGTCCTAATAGATGAGTTATGCCGTCGCTCGCTCCAATACCTCCACAACCTTTGCACAAGCAAATTTGTTTGCTTAGTATCGATAACAATATTGAGTCTACTACTCATAGAAGTTGTAAAGATCGCAAAAAAAAAATTACGTTGTTTAAAATTTTTTGACTCAGTCTAGGAGGGATAGAAAGTTAGAGAATTTTTTTTTATTATGACGAGAGATTTTAGGGGAGTTGGGTATCGTCCCTATCCGGTTAAATCATCGTGATGGGCATCCTCCCCATCCTAGCCGTTTGCTTCTCATTTTCTTCTCCTCTTCCTTACCAGAGTTGTTTTCCTCCTTGTTTTGGTATCCTCCCTATCTTCCTTTCTTTTTTCTTTCTTCTATGTGTATGCACGTAGAGTTTATGTTTAGCCGTCACTATTCATTTATTTTGTTATTTCTTGGTGGATATCATGATGTGTTTTAATAATAGTTGATTATAATGTTATCAATTGCTATTAAAAGTACATTAATCTTTATTGATAATAAATTTTGATGTTCATGGGAACTTAAAGTTTTAAAAAAAAAATAATACCAAACTAAATTACATCCGCCGGCTAAGGTTGATTTCAAGCAATTTTGATTTCAAGCCAAAAGGACAACTCGGCCGTCGGCACAACCCACTGCCAATGACCTCCTTGCCAGGAATCATGGCGGCGAATGTTCTGACGTGGGAGGACAACCCTATTCCCTTCGTCAACTGGTTATGGCCGATCTCGCCAGTGTGGATGTCGGCCAAGGGTAGCAAATGGCAGAAACAGTGGAAACGGTGGTGGCGGATGAAATCCGATCATCCCAGGTGGCGATTGGCTTCAATTTGGTCGGGGAGGGTCGCTAGAGGATCGAGGGTCGAGGTGACCACCCGATCGGGGCGGCAACACTCGTCGACGGCAGAATCGACAACACAAGTGTGTCATTAGGCATGACGATTCCGGCATTGCGGCGACTGGAAGGTGGTTGGGGTTGGTTGGGACGACACTTCAACAACATGGCGGGGCTGGGCGGCGTCGATCAATGGCTGCTGAAGGTGATCGGCGGCGGTGGCGACAAATGATGGTGGGCGGCTAGGTCTGAAGAAGAGAAGGGATGGTAGGGAAGAAGAAAAACCACTCCAGTGGTAAACTCGAAAATAAAATTTGACCAGACAATGGCTCGAGTCAAGAATAATACTAACCTGTAATAAATTCTTTAAAAAAAAAATCTAGAGGCTTGACGTGGAATTAGAAATGGCAATGCTTATATCTGCCTAAGTAACTAAACAACTAAATGACAAGCATTATAACATAACTCGTGTTAATATTATTATTCTAATAATTTTTTGTTGCGTTTGCTAAGCTAATTAATTATTATACGAAATCGCCATAAGTAATAAAATTACGGTAATGTTTAAATCGAATGTCTATAAGTAATTAATGAAATAAAAATTTCACCTTTACCATGTTAATTTTAATACTAGGTGGATAAAGTTAATTATTTTAATAATGAATTAGTAAGGTAGAAAAATGGGCTATTAAACTATAATAGTGCGCTGATCACAAGCATTGAACCTACATAGTATAGGAAAAATAAATAAAGTTCGAGTCTTTATTGAGTTGAACAATTTAAAATAATTTAAATTTGTAGCATCATTGAATTAGGATAATACAAATCATTTTACATAATTCAATAGAGCGACCTAATTAATTGCTAGTTAAATATTCAGAATTTATAAAAGGTAAATAAATTATTATAGGTGTACCCAAGCTTTTATTTAATGAATTAAGTATCTAGTACTCACTAAATTGCTATTAATAATGATAGTAATTAAATATTAAAATCATAAGCTAAATTGTCGAGATTGTTGGTTAAGTAATTATCGTCTCAAAGGAAAATATATACTAATAATAGTAATTAAATACTTGGTTATAAGTTAATAATTATTTATCATTAGTTAAGTGTGAATTGTGATTTAAATACTTAATTTACAAATGTAAAGGTTGAGAACTTAATGTTTAATATTGTTGAATGTTGTACGCATTATATTGTCAAGTTTTAATAATGATACATTTAAGTCATTTAGTTGCATACATTTCTACTTGAATAAAATTATACTTATGTATAATTTTATATTCTCGATCAGATTAGGATTGTCGGTCGTAGTTGCGAGTTCACTTGTGAACTATCCAGGTCTATATAATTATTTGAAATATTGTATTTTTCCTTTTGATAGCTCTGGTCGGCCTAAACCCAGATTCGACCACCATGAGCCGAGTGCAACCGGAGTCAAGGAATTAACTTAGTCTGACACAGAGCCACACTTTTAAGATTTACTTGAAAGATAAAATACCTGCCCTCGTGTCAAAATGGGTGACAGGGCATAGTGGTGCAAGATGACTCATTATGCACTTGCGATACTGAGAGGGTGAGGCAATGACAATTATCGGTAACTACAGGCCGTGGGCCATGTAGTGTGTGTGCGCATGCATGGGATGGTAGATGGATGGGTTAGCCACCCTTCCCAGCATAATAAGAGCTCAGCATAGGCTCATAATTATTAAACATCTTATGAAATAAGAATAGAGATTATATTGACTTGTTTCATTTAATTATACAACTTAGTGGTTTTATCACTAACGTGGTTCTGTGACAGCAGGTGAGAGTTTTGGACTAAGGATTAAGAGTATGGATGGTGGTTCTTTTATCAACCTAGGTTTGGCAAATTGATAATAAATTGGGATTCCTTTTGTTTTTTTGTGTTAAAAATATAGCTACGGGAAACAGTCAGAGGTTGTGGGACTTTGTGCTCACGTAGTTAATTTATTTTATGTATTGTCACATTTTATCAGAGCATGATTTATTTTATGATTAATAAATTTCTAGAATTATTTGTCATGTTACGATTCATGTTCTTGAATGCTATTTTTACATCATTTATACTTTTTAGTAACCCCCGGCCGGATTGGGAGGGTCGTTACATGTGGTATCAGAGCTTGATTTCCCACTACTTATAACATAGCATGATAAATGATAAACTAATTAAATAATTAACACTACTCATGTGATTTACTAGTAAGGCCTAGTAGATTAATATAATTAGCATACAACATGTAGATATGACTTGGTTAATTACTGGTGTGGCTTTCATGTAAACAATGATAACTTAACTTAACTAAAAAACATGTAATATTAGGTTCAATACTGACCTTGGAAGGCACGAACAAGCATAGAGAACACATAAAAATTGGTCATATTTTGGTGCCTTAGCAATCTCAACATCTAATAATTTTGGCACCATAAGCCCTGCTATGAGTTATTGTATCTGAGCTTGAGTTGGGCAATGTGGTGGGTGCATGTTGTGTATTTATACTTCATGTAAGTGAACACAACGAACAAATAATAATATGACTAGAGATCATTCCCATGAGGAAGTATACATTTTACATTGCTTTTACTCTAGCTTGCTTGATTAATTAAATAATTAATATAGAAATAAAAAAAAATTAATAATAAAAAGGTCTCTAACTCGACTGTCAATCAAGGCAATCAATAACTAATTTAAACTATGTGTGTGTGAATCAAACAACGAAGATTCTTTCAATAATATGAGAGATCTAAGATGTTCAATTTCACCTAATTACCTTACAACGCAAACTTATCACTTCTACCAATTTATAATGTGATTAGGGTTGCTAACCAAGGAAACAAATGTAATTGTAATGGGTGTTTGCATCTTATTACAACCTATCCCTATTAATCCAATTGTTATATGTCTATGCAAAAGAGAACAAAACAATGCATTAAGATCAATTTCTCTATTTGGATGTCTATAACATTGAGTGCATGTCTACTTCAACATTATAAACTATTCTAATTAAGATATCGCTAATTTCTCTATATCTAGGTAAATCCAATTCTCTTTATCTTATAAAAAATAGTTAAAATTTTGTAGCATTAAGGACCAATTAGAATAATAAACCCATGATCAATCATAAAAATGTAAAAATAACAAGTCTACATCATTTTATAATTAAGATCCATTGTTCGTCTCAAATCAACAATTTCGCCCTATGAAAGTATTAATAAACATAGTCATCAACATCAAAAAGTCAATACAATTAGAAGAAAAGAATGAGAAATAATAAAGTCTAAATCGGGTTCTTTGAGACCTTAACACAATTTCTTCTCACTGCTTAAATAGCTTCCTTAAAACTTGGCTTTACAGTTTCTTCTTCTCAAACTCTTAGAATCCCTCAACCTTTTAGATCATAAAAAAATGAAGAACTCGAGACTTGAGAATTAAGAAGAAGACAACTTGGGAAAAATTGTTCCCCTCCTTCTCAATGGAGATACAAATTTATAGACATCCCATGTTTGTAGCTTCTAGGAAATGTCCAAATACTACAAAGCTTCCTAGACCTCATACAAATTGTGTGACCGACATCTGCTTATCATTACCCGTGCTTTAGTTGTTGATTCTTTCTTGTGTTACAAGACACTTTCCTTATTTAGTCTTTTAGTCCAATGCATTAGCCTAAACCAACATAAGTATCCACTTGTCCTTACCGTTACTCCATGTGCTGATATCACTTCGTAGTTTTCTTTGTAGGTTATGCATTGCTTGATCTTTTCTTAGCAACTTCAAACTAGGACCACAATACTAATAAGAGCATGTCAAACTTTTAACAACTCCCAATATGGTTTGGACTAAGCTTTTCCTTGCAAATAAGACCAGCAAACTCTAATTAGACCGATAATAAAAATAATTTCATGATTTTATTTATTCATTCAAAATTCCTAATTTCTATTAAAGCTAAATTAAAAATCTTCCTAAGACTTCTCGAATACATTTAAATCAACTCAAAATAATAACTATTTTAAAGAATTATCACCACCAAAAGACCCATGTGAAACATGAATAAACCACTCGTGATCATTAGCGTCGTCAAGATAGTATCATGGAACATGGAATTTAGTCCTTGTCTAGAGGGAATGTACCAAAGCCTATGGCGTAGTACATCGAGTGAGTCATTACATGAATTAAAATAAAACTAGGTGAAAATATAATGTTAGGTCTAGGTTTTGCACACTTCTGCTTAACATGCAAAAACTATGATCCTTGGCTTCAAACTGATATAATGATAACATGATACTGATAACTATAACTATAACTTCGAGTTCATGGATGCTTAGCTGTAACTATCCTACTCTGAACAATAATATAAATTTATATAGCAACCTAAACTAGATTACATACCTACATGCTATTTCGTGACATGAACATGGTGATGTCATACAATATGTCAACAACAAAATTAACAAGCATAGAACATCATACTAACATCATATAATGTTTAACTAATCATAAGCATAACATACATGAAGCATGAACATGATTTAAATTAAGAATTAGGGTTAGGGTTTGAGTGTTGTGATGTTGAACTTCAACGACATGGCACTAAAAGCAAAACACAACTTGAGAAACATGAAGGCTGCAATGTTCAACACAAGGTAGATGAGTGCCGTAGGATGGTAAATTAAAGATCATGAGTGTCGTGAAATCCAATAATGAGTGGATGGGTGCCTTGGCGTCAGCAACTAGAGTTTGACGTAAATCTTAACATATATGCAATGCTTTGGCACTGGCCCCCGACACTGCTAGGATGTGTACGCAATGCTGGTAGTCTAAGTCATAATGACAAAAGTAATAATTATTACATTTTACCCCCTTAAAGAAATTTCACTCCAAAATTTGTTTAAGGAAAGAGTTTTAGATATTTGGTCTTCTTGTTTGACTCAACCTCTCAATCGGCATCTTCTAGAGCATAATTTCTCCAAAGGACTTTCACCATTCGAATGATTTAGTCTTTAGCACATTTGTTTTGGTTTCTATCGTGAGGGGCTTCTAACCATAAGACATATCCTCCTAAATTTCCAGATACTTGTAGTTTATCTTTTGAGATATATCTGGGACATGTTTCTTCAATAAAGATACATGGAATTCATCATGAGCTGAAGTTAAAGTATGTGTGTAACAACCCAATTTTGGTTCACTTAAGAACCGGATCAGAAATGTTACGATTGAGTCGAGACATGTTTAATATTATTAGTCAGTAAGACTCGATCCATAAAATAGATCGAAATAACCCTCTTGATGTCATGAGAATGGAAGACATTATTAAATAAACATCAAAATACATCAAATATAAATAAATGCAAGGAATTAAATATTAGGTTGAGCTCAAGTCTGTGTAGTATTTATCTGTCCTCCCACCAAAGTCGACTCAGGATTTGCATGACCTACATATATTATATGAAAACCCTGAGTAACGAATGTTACTGGTCCGAAAAATAACTAATACAATCTGGCAAATGGGTATTCCATTACCCACGAAAACATATGAAACGTCAAGAATGCCTCACACCGGGTAGTAAGCAAACATACTTAACAAATAACGGCTCGCATGCACGGCTCATAATCATAATCATAGATACATACAGCGCTTACGCCTTCACACCTTCCATATCACCCGCCACTGTACTCAAATGGCAAAAGGAAAAATTAAATTAGTGCTACATATTCCAGAAATGCACTACATTATGCAATAACATCATACACCCACACTACCTCATGGTTTGAAGGAGTACTAGCACGGTCCATACATATCTCCGTACCACTCATTCTCTTATTCGTAAAATCCGTAAAACAACGTGTACTTATATAATAGGCTTAGGGAAGAGGCTGATATCATACATTTTTGGAGCTTAAGTTCTAAAACCAACAAGGGATCTCATCCTTGTAGTTTTATTAAACATGTGTAAAAACACGACTAAATGGCCTGACATCGGAAGGATCCGATAAAACGTTTTCGATGTCATCCTACGTCTAAAAATACGATTAAACCATACACGCAAGGAGTCAAGCAGAGAGGGAGAGAGTCCTACGGACCTGTGGTCCAACCTCCAAGCGTATCTGCACATCTACGGCGAGCTCAGACTCCGAAACCTACATCGGAACCCACTGCTAAGTATCCTAAGTAAAAACTAATGTCTCTATATGATGCATGCTCGTGGTGTGTGCTCATATCATCAATACATCTTAATGAAGGAAACAATGCTTACAAACTTATAATTAAACACTTGGCACGTAAATCGAGACATAGTAATACTAAATAATAAATAATAAATATACAAGAAACTGCACTCATGGATAATTAGATAAATAATAAACAAATGATCGTGAACATAAATAATATACTAATGATAAAATAATAATATAGTTATACTATATACATACATATGCAAACACGAGAAAATATTATGTATAGTCGTGTTAACAGCACATAAATAATATATTGACAATTTATAATATAAATATATAAAAATCATATATTGATGTTATTTTGATATTATTATGTGTATTATAGTTTATTATTTTTTAATATTTTTTTGATTTTTTTAAAAATTATTTTGAATTAATTATTATTTTATATTCGAGTCGGACTCGAGTTAATTTTTAATTACGAGAATGCCACTCCTCTCCCTCACCTCCACCCCGTCACCACCGCCGCCCTGCCCTCCCCCCCCCGGCGGCACAGTGCCGTGCGCCCCTGCCCCCGCCCTTGTGGCCCCCCGCCCCCCCGGCGGCCCGCCGCCTCCTTACCCGCCCACCCTGGCCGCCCCCGCCCCGCCGGAGCGAACGGGCAGAGGCGACGAAGGGAGGGGGGCATTTTAGTCATTATTAATTTTTAATTCTCATGTTACCTATAAACAAATAATTTATTTAATATAAAATTAAGGGTATTTTTGTCATATAAGGACATTTTAGTCATTGTCAAATTTTAATTCCCAGTTTACCCATGTATAAATAATTTATTTAATATAAGGACAATGGTATTTTCATTATTTAGGGCTATTTTGGTCATTGTCAATTTATAATTCCCATTTTACCCATATGTAAGTAATTTATTTAATATAACGATAAGGGTATTTTAGTAATTTTCATAAAAACGAACGATTTACCTCGATTTCGATTCTGATTTAAATCGGTCGGAATCGGTTCGAATCGGTCGATTCCGTCGTTGATTCGGGAATAAAATAAAATTTGAGGGTGACCATAATAAGACTGATATTCATAAGTAAATATAATATTAATAATAAAAAGTAATCATGTAAACATTCATCTTATATGATAAACATATCAATAAAATAAATAAATAGTAATAAATAAATAATTAATTAAATAAAACAATAATGAAAAAAAATTCGTCATAACTGGCAATCATGTTAAACAATGTGAATATGAATCTAAACTAATGTACCAGTTCTCGAATTACCGAAAACAGTGCAAGAACGGACGAAAACGGTCCAAAATGAGTTGAACCGGAGTGAACCAAACTGAACCAAACCAACCCGAATGGCCTGAACCAACCTGGGCTGGAAAATGGGTTAGGTCGGCTGGGAGGATTGCGGACTTGGTCGCGGGCTAGTGGACGTGAACGCGGGCCGGCGGACACGAACGCGGGTAAACGGGCTGGATGGGGGCGGCGGTGCCC